>JZKD02S1632227.1:9353-29747 GCA_000966675.3 Picea glauca | reverse complement strand
TGTTGTATCTTCATTTTCATTTTCCTTCATGTCCAAATAACTTCATCAATCTTCTGGTCCAAAACCCATGACTAGGGTTGACATCAATGACAACAACCAATCTTCCAACAGGTGCAAGGTATTGTAATAGGCTGTGAGTGCTTTGTGTTGTAATGCAAGGAATGAGGATCTAGTGAGGTGCGCCGATCTCTTGTCCTAGGAAAAGTAGGGTTTTGAGGCTCTGTTATTATAACCAATTGACTGAAGACAATAAAGAAGAAGAGTTGGTGGACGTAGCCCCAAGGTGGGGGTGAACCACGTAAAAATTGTGTTTTTGTGCTTTGTTCTTGTCTTGATGTGTTTATAACTTCTCTTGCTAAGTTCTTTGATATAGATAGATAGATCGACTTATGATTTGTTCTATGAATGTTAGATCTGACTTCTATGAATGTGCTTAGTGCTTGCTTCTGCTAGATTTGATCCATCTGTTTGTGCTAAGTGATTAGTTACATTAGATCAGTTTGAATGCTGTGAAGCTCTATTTTATTAGCAAAGTAGATATCGATTGCATATTGCGGATTTGATGGTGCTAAGTCCTATATTAAGTATCATAATAACAGATCTGTATCCCAGCTAAGGTTGCAGACATATGAGTCTCACAACCACCCTTGCCTCTACCTTGAGTGAGACTTCATCTGCTTCACAGGTGTTATTGAAAGGGCCGATAGTTAGGGTTTTGTTGGTGCACTATTGTAGTGTTGAACCCTGGTTTTTCCCTTGTGCCAACAAATGGTTCCATTGTCAAGACCAAAACTGTGATTTATGGGAACTGAGAAAGAATAAGCTTTGTGTAAAGATTCATCCTGAAGTTGTGAAATATCTATGCATAGATCTGTCTCTCTAGTGCGCAGTATTGTACTTGATTTATAAATCTCTGTGCTAAAAGAAAGAATCCTGATCTGAAGAAAATAAGTCGGATTTGAAGGAGAGAAGCAAGATCTGAAAGCTTTGTGCTCTAAGAAAGGTAAAAGTGAGAATTTATGATTAAAAGAGGTAAGATATGCAAGCTCTGTTCTCTGATAAAGGTAAGAATAGTGAAATTTTTTAGATCTGGAAGCTTTGTGCTCTGTAGAAGTAAGATAAGTGGAAATTTTTGTTTCTAGAGAATGGATCTAGGTATGTTTAATAGAGTCTGTCCTAGTTCGAAAACTAGGGTATTGATAGATGAAGGAAGATTTGATATTAATAGATCTGACAAGAATAATGAAAGATATGTTATACCTATGCATAGAGAGAATGTTTGGACTAACAAATGGATGCAGGATCCTATAAAGAATTTTTTGCAGGTTAGCTCCTATGCTCTTAGCACGCAGTACAAGAGAATTTGGGAATCATTTAAAATAAAGAGAGGATTAAACCTTTGTTACAGTTGTAGAAGACCGGGGCATCTTGCTAAGGAATGCCTTGGAAGAAGACCTAGTTGTCTTTGTTGCAAAGCTATGGACCATGAAGTGTTGGATTGCCCTAGAATGATTGCTAAAGTTGAAAGAATGAATCTGAATCAGGAAAACCCTAAGGAAGATCAAGAGACTATAGAAGAATCCCAGAAAGAATCAGAGAAAGTATTGCTACAGATGAAGGAAACCCTGAATGACCACCGACATGTCAGCTTATCAAAGATCTTCAAATAAAAAGAATGCCTTGAAGAAAGAATAGGAGACTTTGACATTGACTATGTTCTGGATGAAGAGACACAGGTGAATATCATGATAGAGAGAACTTGGGAAGATATAGGGAGGCCTGCTATGATTCCTTCATTAGGAGGAGTAGGATTATTCAAAGGAAAGATGATAAACTTATGTGGAAGGATCGCTCAGATACCTATGAGTGCAAATGGAACTTCGATAGAAGAATATTTTGAGATTATTAAATTTATTGAAGACAATGCCCCATTTACCATGTTACTAGGAAAACCTTGGATTGATAGAAATCAAGCCAACAAAAGGAAGAAGAAGAAGTTTTGGAGCAGAAGAAACAAGAGTTAAAAGATTTCATGACTAGAAGGATCACACACTTGATTGGAGAACAAGAGAACATATCGAAGCTATTTCACACTAGATATCCAGATGTCGAAGTTGCAAGAATACTAGAGAATCCACAGAAGATTGAAGTACCTATCCCATATAAAGAAGAGTTATTACCCCTGAGTCCTAGGAAAGAATCTCAACAATATGCAGTGACTATGTCAAAATAAGATAAGAATCAGAATGGGAAAAGGACTACCGAGACAAAGCTCACTGGAAAGAAGGATAGTAAGAAGAGAGATAAGATTGAAAAGTTGTAGAAGGTTCTAGAGGGAACTTCACAGATGAAAAAGTTGCAAAATTGGAGCTTCGTCAGGATATCAGAACAATGACACATGGCACTTCACCATGGAGAAGCAATATAGCCATTGGAGAAATTATAACCGTTCGATCGACGCTCYGAATGGGAAGAAAGGAAATTGTGGTTCATTAYCAGACTGTTGGACCATGCCATAATGGACATAACATGGTTAATGGAGACTTCATACCTGTTGCAAGTGAACCATTGTTGAGTTACCTATTTATCCCACTGCRCCATGCATCGAGAACACTTTTGCTAATTGAGAATTTGAGCCCACAAACTAAGCCAAGTTTATACAGTGATTGTTKCGCTCTTTCTCTCTATCTCACTACTGTATCTAAGTTATTCTCCRAACCCACGATTGTTAACCCCGAGTGTGTATGTCAGACGAATTGAGTGCCGTAGAGAAATCCATTGAATATTTTTTTATCTACTTGATGACTGAGAGAGTCATGTCAATGTCTGTAGGTATCTAGGCTTCATCCACGAGAACATTTCAAGCATCACCATCAACTTCTCGTGGAGCAGGACCATCCTGACCGTCTGATGAGAAGATAACTAAGCACAGGGATGACTTAACAAATGATAAACTGATCCCAACTATATTACCTACCTATATACCACCTTTGAGTGGTGTTGTAAACCATGACAACGTACCTAGAGATTTTGAGTATACCTTGATCACTACATACCTCCTGAAGGGGATACACGCAGTTCACGCAAAACAAGATAAGATTGCAACATAGAAGTTTAGAGACTTCAACCTCGGCAACCAGAAAGTTTACAACATGCTCACCCTGCACAAGTACCTAATTAGAACAAAGGGAAAGAATTTGAGGATCGTCCCTCAGTCATGGACCCATAAACTCGCGCAGTCCACCATGCTGAATGTTATGAAGATTCTGCACTTCGGACGACACCAGGAGGTGAATGCATGTGTCAAATTGTTTTTGTCTTGTTACCATGGAGTTTATCTATGGTTAAATCATCGCATAACAGTGGATCCAACATTGATAAATCATATCACCGAGCTTAGTATTCAAGGAACCGACCCATAGGATTTCTATCCTGAAAAATCCATGGACCTCACTCTTGCACAAAGGATCAAGGACACTTACGGTGATTTCAATAAGGGCATGTGAGGCTACAAGGTATCTTCTATCTAGAGTGGAATAGTGCACCTTGCCTGTCAATTTATTACAGGAAAGTTAGTATGAAAGAACCGACCCACCCAAGTCACTGGTTTTGTAGTTGACCTCACAGGGAAGTGCGCCGAGGGCTTACAAATGAATTGGGTGAAGTACCTGGTGAACTAATTAGAACTTGACTGTAGTCAAGTTCTAAAGAGAAGATCAGGATCAAGGGTATGAATTTCACTTCAGCTGGCTATTGATCATGATCGCTTTCATTTCCTAGGAGATGCCAGAAGGTGTGACCTTCCTGGACATCGATCCATTTGAACCATTGGCTATGAAGTTCAACACACTATGGTATTCAAGTGACATGAATAAACAATGGCAGTCCAATGTTGTATTTCATGCATACTACAACCAGTTGAAGGTATCCATACAGTCCGTGCCTCGCATAACTCTGAATACTTTACACAGGTTTCAACCTTTCATGAAATTCAACATGGACTACCATTTCATTTATATCACAGTGTGCATTGACAATCACAAGAAGAAACTTTGGTCCTACTACAAGATAACAGAGGAGGAATTGGAGGAGATCACCAAGGACTGGTCAACGGACCTCCTCATTCCAGCAGAACCTGTGGAGATACATGATATAGACAGTCCAAAAACTATGCAGGATACACCTGGACCTAGAAGGATGAAGAAAAATGAAGAGGTTCAGGAATTAGACAGTGCATCCATTTAAACTTCTTCTATCTCACTAGAGAAAGGAGGTGATGGTAGAGAGATAGATGGTGCAGAAGTTGAACATAAGAAAGGAGAGGTTACACCACCTAGATATGAGGAGGACCCCTCGAAGAAAAATAATGTTTCCCCCCTGAAGCCTTCCTCTCGAAATAAATCGAAAGCTTCTATGACCAAAATGCAGACTATCCTCACCTTAGATGACTTCGATTTCATTATAGTAGCCCTGAATGATGCTTCACTAGAGATAGCAGAGAAACAAGAGCCTAAGTAGCAAGTGATGTACAATAGAATCAAGATTGAACTCCAAGGAGTACAACAATCACTACAGTCTAGTTGCACAGTCTCCACTGCGCCTCTACCATTAGGAACACCAGAACTAGGAGATGAGCTAACTCAACTCCATCGAATAGCTGATATAGTCGAAGCTTTCCTTCGACAAGCACAAGAAGAAATAGCGCAAGCCACCTAGGCTTTGACACAAGTACAAGGATTCCTTGTAGAGAAATGCAATACTGAAGAATGGGAGAAGCTTGCTCTCCAGGAAAAGTTCGACGAAGAAAAATCCTAACTACAGGAAGAAAAGGAACAGTTTCTCATGGAGCAAATCGAAGTAAAATAAATGGTCAATAGAGCACTTCACTCTATGACATTCGTAGAAGTAAAGGCCGAAGAGAGAATTCCACAACAAGTAGTGCAACTTGAAGAAGTGATCCAACAACTACAACAATGCATCGAATATTTGGAGCTACACATAGTACTCGAGACCCCTCAAGATGTAAGAGACCAAAGGGAAGCAACTACCAGGAGCACAGTTGAGAGACCAAAGGCTCTTTCCAGGGAGTGCAAGAAGCTGAGTAACCACAGTACCTAAACGTATTAGAAGTTCGCTAAGAATCCAAAATTGCAGGCACTGGAGTTGCAGCTCCAGGAATCAAAGTAGCAGGCAGAGGTCTCAAGAGAAGCGCATCGTACAACAACAGATCCATACGATTCAAAGAAAAGTTATGAAAGTAACTCAACGGCTCCAACCTATGCAAGATAAGGCCTATCAGTTGTTCACAGAGGTCGAGAGCCAAGGAGTAGAGCTAGAGAAGGTTGTTAATGCAACAAAACAATTTCTAGAAGGGCCAGTGAATGACGTAGTAATGCAAGAGTTCATTGAGCAAGAGGTTGTAGCACAGAAGTAGGTCAAAGCAGCTCGAGCCAAGCTCGAGGCATTCAAGGTAGAACTAGTCAGACCAGAGTGACTCGTCATAGGTCACAGGTGAGTGTTGGGGGCTTGTTGGCCCTTGACCAAGCTTTGGGAGATTCTTGGACATGTTGACCTATTTTGGACTTCTCATACTATATGGCCCAATAATATCCCAAACGATGTTCCAAATATGCATTTATTTATGTTCAGTGATATCTAACACTGTCTACATCGCTCTAGCATCAAGCGTAAGACTTTTACATGGTTCTTCAACAGACTATAGACTGTCTAGTCATCTAGATATACTTCGAGAAACTAGTGGATGAATTCTTTGAAAGTTGCGATAACGACTCTAGAGACGATTGTTGTTGCATTCTTCAGTCTTAAGGGCATGACTGTATATTGGTAAGATTCCCATTCCGTCACGAATGTGGTCTTGTGTCTATCCTCATGTGCTATCTTAATCTGATGGTAACCTAAGAATCTGTCGATGAATGAGTATGCTTCGTGTCCCCCTGCATTCTCTAGCACTTCATCCGTGAATGGTGTAGGGAATGGGTCATGTAGGCATGCATCATTCAACTTCCTCAAGTCGATGCATATACTGATCCCTCTTCCTTGTTTCTTGTCCTATATGACCATCGAGCTTATCCATTCTGATTCCTTAACAAGTTCAATTATGCCGGCTTCGAGCATTCAGTCAATCTCCTCTTTAAATTTATGTTTATATATAGGGTTCAGTCTATATGGTTGTTGTCTGATCAGTCTTTCTTAGGGTCTAAGAGGTATTTTAATTTTTCCCAGTTCACCTGCTATACCTTTCATATCTGTGAATGTTGTAGGAAATAAGTTGTCCTATTCACACAATAGTTTTGTAATACTTTCTACTGTTTAGTCATCCCAGTAGTCTCCAATGTTGGCCATTTTGGGATGTTCCGCCGTGCCGATGTAAACTTTATTTACCTTGATTGTCATGGAAATAACTTCAGACTCTATTTTTGGTCCCTTCATGTCTCTGTCGTGCTCTGCTTCTACAATCTAAATGTCACGTGGGTTCTCTTCATCCGGTATGTCCTCCTGTACTTGGTAACATGACAATAGTTCCTTGACTGTCTGTCTATTTTTATATTGCTCTTCGGTAATAATCTCTACTTTTGGTCTGTGAATGAATATGACTCATTTGATTTGTTTTAGAGCTGAGTCTATGTTGGGGTTTTCATGTTCGAATGAGAAAGTGGTGGTGAATTTTTTCTGCAATGTTTCACATGTTGTAGTTCCTTTGCGTAGTTCTTGATTTGTATATCAGTTCAATGGTATGCCATCCAATGTATGAATAAAGTGGTGAGGCCATTCCTCAGGTGGTGTCAGTTTCCACAACATTTCTCACTCCCTAAGTGTTTCACTGGTGTGCCAGATGCTTCGTATCTCTGTTGTTTGTTGTTTTTTTGTACTGCGCCAAACCTTATTCGCAGTAGCCTTTTACATTGGTACCAGTCTGTGATGGTCTCCTTGTGTGTGCCCCACCATCTAGTGGGTGTGGTCTTGAGTGATAATTCCAGTGATAGTAGCCTCTGGTTCTCTAATAATTCATCTTCATATTGTGTTAAGAATGTTTCCAAATCATTGAGTCCATCAAAACTGGGTGTTTCTGCTATTTTTGTGCCTAACCATCTCACTGCACAGTCTATTCTTGCACATCTTCTCATGGATACTTCATGTAGTCTCTGCTGCCAATTTTCTAACCCAGTGTCTAAATCCGTTGTGCATGAAGTGATACTACGCCAACTGAGTACCCATTCTATAGTTGGGTTTACATAATCCTCCTCATAAGCAGTTGTCTTGTACAACTGGCTGGTTTCTTGTAAGTCTAATCAAGTGGGTTCTACGAACCCTTCCCCTTCTAATGGATCCAGCGGTGCTATAACTTTGTAATCTCCATATTGAAATGTCATTTTTCTTGTCTTCAAATTAATTATGGCCTAGTTGTCAAATGCCTAGACCAGAACGAGTAGTGTTGGGTATGGTGTTGTGATATCTACTATTTCAATGAATTCAAAATCTGCTTTGGTGTTCACACCATAAAGGTCTACCATTACACCCTTCAACCTTCTAATTGGTAGAACTCTGTGTTCGTTTGCTAGTTTTAGTTGGACATTTGAATATCCTAAGGTTGGTTCGCCCATGGATTTCCAGATTTTCTTGGGTAGTACATTCACTTCGGATCATAGGTCTAGTATGATATCTCCCATATTGAAATACCCAATGCTAGCATTCAATCTAAATTCCCTACTTGTTCTTCTCCTTGTGTGTAGGTGATTGACAATTTTTGGTTCTAGTTTTTGTTCTGTTTCATTGCTACATTTTCTAAGATGTTTTGAAATATTTTCATAGATGAAGGATCACTTAATATTTTGATGCATGACTGCAAAAAGTCTTGGATAGTATTTACTTGTCCCTTTCGTGATAGTCCTTCGATATGATCCAATGATGGCGGCATTTTTTATTCTGGGGCTTCGTGGGTTGGTTGCGTATTGGAATTCGATGTTGTGTCCTTCTTCTAAAATTCTTGTCTGGCTTCCTTAAAAGTTTCCTTTTCTTTGGCCACATCGAACTACTTCCTTGGTTCGATGTTCTTCCTTACCCACTAGTTCTGTGCAGGTTCTTATCGAGTGGTGTCATTTCCTGTCTTTGTTCCTCCTAGGGTGACTATGTTGATATTTCATCCATCCTCCCTTGCTTCGGCTGAAATCCATTGCACATTCTAGTTGTTCTGGTTCCTTTTTTCCTGGATCTTTACTAACAATGTTGGGCATTCCTCTGTCTCGTGATCCGATGCATGACAATACATACAATTTACTGGTGGCAGTGGGCATTCCCTTTCATAATGTCTTGGTTGTTGACAATTGTGACACGTGACTGGTCCTTTGCCATGTCCAAAGCCTCCTCTGGCTCATCCTCCTCCTCGATATCCTTCTTTGTCCCCTTTCTGCGGATTATATGGTTGTGCCTGGTTGTATTGTGCGGTATTGAACTAGGGTTGCACTGGGTTGTACTACTACTGTACAATATTGTATGGATCTGGGACTTGATTGAACTGGAGCGCTTCTTGCCCAGTCATCATTTCAGCATGTACCCTGTAGGTGTGCGATGTTATTTCCTGCATCAACTCCATAGTTCTGCAGTCCTTGTCATCGTGGCCTATGGACTCACAAAAAGTGCAGTAAGAATTCTTGGGAACTTTCAGGTACTTCTGCATCATCATGTAGTGATAAGGGTCGTGACCTGGTTTCTTGAATATTTCTCACCATAGTCCTCCCTGTGGAAGTGGGTTTGGCATGCCTATTTCCATATACTGCATTAATTTTGGACATTCATTCTTGTGGTGTCCTTCTGTCCTGCATGTGGTGCACCAAACAACTTCTCGTTTGTCTTTGTTCCTATTCTGATTCAACTAAAATGTGAGGTTCTTCAAATCCTCCTTCAATTCTTCAATGGCCGAGTTCGTTTGTTGGTACTGGTTCTCTTCCAGCTGCAAGGATTCCTGTAGTGCCTCAGCCTACGTTTGAAACTTCTGATGTCATAAGGGGTATTTTATATGTGGTAGTAGTGAGTTTACAAACATATGTTCATGCTGCATCTTGGTCATAAGGTATTTTAACTTTCTCTTTAATCACTTAAACCTTTGGTCAATCTCCCATACAGACTCTCATGGTTTCTGTCGGATCTCAATCATTTCATTCATGTACTGGTCCTTTGAGCTCAGCTTCTGGAACTCATTGATTAGTAACTTCTTGATGTCTGCTAGTGTCCTCATTGTCTTAGGAGCACTGTTTGTGTCTAGATTCATGTACTAGTCTAGTGCGTGGTATCTTAGCATGATTGCTAGCTACGCTAGTTTGGTATCTTCATCTGTGATCTATTTTTCCTCCCAGATATTTGCACAAATGAACAAATGATTTTTCGAGTCTTCTACTACTTCTCCTCAGAACTTTGGTAATCTAATCATGGGGTCATGTCTTGCCATTCTAAATACTGAATTGCTACCTCCATCGCGCGGTGTAGATACTTGACTTATACTACCTGAACTGGCTCCTCTAGTTGTTTCTCCGGTAGTAGATATGATTCTCGTTATCAGACTTCCTATGAAATTTGGTTGTCTAAACAGTGGTGTTCTCTTTGGTGTATGAGTCGCACATGGGTTTATGGGTTCCACACTAACATTAATATGAAAAAGATGGATATCTTCTCATCCTATTCTTGGGCCTCTTATTTTCCTCTCATAGGTTGTATGCAGGATTTCCTCAATCTTCTCCATAGCCCGAAAATCCTCTACCTCTTATTCATAATCTACCAAGCCCTCCCTTGCGACTCCATATCTCTTCTTGGTATTCAACTTGTATTGGTAGTGTGATCTGCTACGTGTCATTCCAGGTGATGCCAAGATCCACTTAAGTTGGTCGTCGTTCAACAAGATTGTGTCCAAAGATTCCTCCTCCTTCTTTCCTTTGTCCTCTCCTTCATCCATTTGTCCTCCCCTCTGTCAGTGCTTCCCTCCTTCGCCCATGCATGTAGGGAGTTTAGTTGTCTTCTTCCATCGTCATTATGCCTTTTTTATATAGCATTACTTTAATTGAAGTATACAGTGATTGAATATACCTTCCATGAGGTCCGCATAGGAATTACTCCTCTGTTGTGCTATATGACTTCATTGTGTCGACTACAATATCTATGATGAAGCCTGCCACAATATTGTCAAGCCAAAAGTTGACTTCGCAGGTGAATTTGTTGTTCACCTATTGTAACTGGTCAATCTGTATTGGGGACCAATCTAGCTGTTGGATTCGGTTCATCGTGTGGGTATCTTTCAACCTTAGTATCCACTCCTGCAATAGGTGAGGAAAATCAAAGAAAAAAACTTCATGTAGATCTGTTAACATGTATCTATATAGATATTTGCGAGGCATCAGACTAGGGTTTCTATTGTCTTTCTGGGAAAACTCTATCTCTTTATTTCTCAACCAGCCTTCAATCTTCGATTTCATGGGGTTCCACGACCTCAAAATTCCCTTATAGTGACTCAACAGTCTCCTAGTTTCGCTCATTTTTCTCCACCTGTGTTCTATCCCATCTACTCAGTCCTTTCAATTCCTTTTTCAATGGAAACATAACCATTTGTTGGTTTTCTTAGCCTGCTAAGCAACTCTACACTCCAAACCTGGGTTTTATATATTTCAGGGTACTAACAAAGCCTAAAACTATTGGTCGTTCTAGTGAACCAGAAGACAACACAACACATAGAATGCGCTATGTAGTCTCACCCGAGATAGATTTAATGGGTGTCTATAAGACTCATGCATTTACAACCTGGGATTGAGTAGGGGATAGAGGGTCATCATTTCGATCTCCCAGTTATTAAATGTATTACCAATTATGGTATCTGACCTTCGGGATTAAACAATGCAACAAAAATGAACTAAACAGTAGAATAACTCATCCATTCATCGCATATAGTGCCTAACTAACAACAATAAACAAAGAGATGCATGCATTCATCACATTACACAAATATTACTATGGTTCACCCCCTCCCATGGCTATGTCCACAAATATTTGGCTCTTAGCTCTTTTATTAAGATAGTTCTGTAATTCTCACGTCGCACACTTACAATTCTTCTCAGAACAACAAGATCTCTATGAGGCGAACTAGATCGCACCAGGATCCTCATCCTGTGATCTGATTGTTAGAAAAAAAGGACCAAAGAGAAATAAAATAAAAGAAATGTGGAAAAAAAACACAAAAGATACACAATACAATAGAGACACAAATTTACTTGGTTCACCTAGTGTGGGCTACGTCCACCAGAGAAATTGTCAGGTCCTTCCTTTATTATTATCCAGCAAATGAAAGGATACAACCTACAACAAAACCCGTTGTAACTTACTCTTATTTCTCTCATATTCTCCTCTCTCAGAATACAATACTCGCCATAATGAATAGCTGCAGTACATTTCCCTCATAACAGAGGGTTTCCTTCTAGGGAAAAAAATCCTAACATAATTTCTACTGTTAGATCTGTGACCTTATAATGAATGGTCCATATTTATAATGAAATTACAATATACATTTACAAGGCAATTTTTCCTTAGGGGAATTCAACCCCAAACCCCCATTGGGGGATGTTTCCCCCAAACCCCCGCCAAGAACTCACTTTCCCCCAAACCCCCTAGCCGGGGGGGGGATAGCCCCCCCGAACCCCCTAGTCGGGGGGGGGATAGCCCCCCCGAACCCCACAGAGGGGGTACCCCCCCTCTGCACTCCCCCACGTGGAAGAGTGTACATACTTTTGGGGTGTAAAGTCTTCATGGGGTATAAACACAGCTAAAAGCAAGGACCTCTGAATCAAGAAGATAATTAGGTTCCACAACCAACACTGATCCTCAAGATCTTCCTCCCGATTCGCTCTCTTGTTACAAGTACTCCCTTATCAACACATTCCATATAATGGAAGCTTAGTCCTCCCAAATTCTCTAAACTTCTGAATCTCTGAACTCTCTAATTCTCGAACTCTCAACCTTTTGAACCAACTGACTAACTCTTCTTTGATAGCTACTTGCCTATATTTATATCTATCAGGCTCTTCATCCGTTTACACAAAAACTCTTACCAAAAACCATAACTCCTCTGTCGTTAGGTCTTCCTTTCTCCGCATGCGTTCTCTACTTCCTTCCAGCTATCTCCTCCTTCTTSCATGYACGCGTGTTGTGCTTCTTGCTAGTTTTCTCTTTCCTCCTGCATGCTTCCCTTCCCACAATTTCTCTTCCAGTTGTCGTTCTTYTTCATGCAMGCCTTCTTTCCCATTTTGACYTGCTACCAACAATATMCCTTAATGAAATTTCTGTAGTATCCAGTATGTCCCARCATAGTACACARTTGTCTAACTAAAGTAGGAGGGGGTAGATCAACAATAATGGAAATCTTGGACGGATCTACCAGCAACCCCTGCTTACAAACAATATGGCCTAGAAACACTCCAAAGGGTGAAAAKAAGATGCACTTCTTCAGGTTCATGGAAATCTGACATTGAMTGCACTTATCCAACATTAGTCTTAAACATTCAATATGATTTTKCAATAAGCTAAAAACAGTCCAATCATCAAAATATGCTTCTAGAAATTTATGTAGAAATTACTTGAATGCTTCGACCACCACCCTAGAAAAGATGGCTAGCRCATTATTCAATCCAAAAGGMATCACTGTGTACTAGTAGGATCCCCATTCTGTTGCAAATGTTTTCTTATGGTGATGCTCCTTGGCAATCMTGATCTGGTGATAACCTGAAAATCCATCTATGAAGGAGTAAACTTTCTGTCCTCCCACATTATCTAACACTTCATCAGTAAACAATGTAGGGAATGGATCATGTAAACATGCATCATTTAGTTTCCTCAAGTCTACATAGATTTTGATGTCTCATGTTTTCTTATCTAGAACCACCATAGGGCTAATCCATTCTGACTCTTCAACATGTTCTTTGATTCCTTCTTTCAACATTCTATCTAATTCAATCTTGACTTTCTGCTTATATTTGGGATTCAATTTGTAGGGTCTCTGCTTGACTGGCCTTGCATCTGGTTTCAAGGTAATCTTCATCTCTCCCATGGGCCCTTTAATTCCCTTCATATCAGAGAACCTAGTTGGAAACAAGTCCCGATATTCATGTAGTAGTTCTATGATCTTGTCAATAGTGGCATCATGCCAATAATCTCCAACATTTGCGAGCTTAGAGGCTTTCTCTATTCCGATGTTAACTTTATTGATTTTGATTGGCTATCCAATGAAAGGTAGTTCAACTCCTCGTCCTTCTATGTCTCTCTATCCTTCTATTTCTTTGATGTTCACATTCCTAGGATCATCGTCTTCATCAACATTGATATTGTAACATCCTTGCAATTTTTGAAGAGGTGTAATCCATTCATCTTCTTCTTGCTCTAGAGGGAGGTTAGGTGCCTCCTCAAATACTTTCTATCTTACAAATTGTAAAGCTTGATATATTGTAGGGTACTGACTTTAAAATAAAAATGTGGATACAAAATTCTGAGTCATACCTTGCCAATCTGCAATGGTGAGGCGTAGTTTTGCTTGAAGATACCAGTTGATAGGTTTTGTATCCAAAGTTTTAATGAATTTATGCACCCACTTCTCTTGAGGAATGTTTCTCCAGGCCTCCTCACAACTTCGCACATGGTCCTTTAAAAAACTTTGTATTGTGTATCTAACTTCACACCCTTCTACTTGATCTGAGAATCGCACTGTCATCAAAGTGTGACATTACACCTAGTGATCCAGGTGGATATTGATGGCCACCCACCTTTTCCAACTAGCTCAAAACAACTTTCTGGCAATTTTTGTAATTTACTATTTTTAGCAGTTTTACGGGTCCTGAACTTTGAGAGCCGTTTTGAGGCCCTAAACGACGTTTTTTTGGGTATGTTGTAGTAAAATATTTTCATCAATTTTTGTATTCCTCAGATAGAACTTTCCAACAATCTATTGTACGCCTAAAACATAGATCATATGCAAAATTTACAACCCTAGGAAGTTGATTTACTAACTTACCCAAATGGGGCCCACATGACTTTTGGGTCTTCATCTCCTAGGGTTAGGTTTTTGGATGTCTAGGTTTTTGAAACTCCTGTTTATTGTAAAACGACTTTCAGAGCCTCATTGTAATTATCTTCTCACGAATAAGTGTAACCATCACATATCTCCTCAGAGATAAACCGCCACCATTCCAACAAGCTTGTTTTCTGTTGCATTTTACAATTTCATCTTATTTCCTTATTGAATAGAAAATTAGTTTTACTATATCTCAGTTATTCTGTGTTAAGAATCTGTTAATAATATGTAGTCATTTCATTATGCTCATAAAATCTGGATCAATCATATTAGAGCATGTTTCTCCTTGTCGTCTTAATGCATGTTCCCAACGAGGTCAGAGTACAAATAATTGGGTCTCGAGCTTATTTCTCTTGAGGACCAAAGATCTTGCACACCCAAGCGACCTCTCATGGAAGGAGAAAAGAAATATGACAAGAAAAGAGATCCTTTCAAAATGTGGCTTGAGGAAGCCCTCATGCAACAGAGGAATGAGATGATGGATATTTTCATGAAAATCCTTCGGCGACTACCAACAGGGGATGCATCTTCTTCGAGTGGAGGCGTTTTCCCCTTCAAGGTATATATAAACTTTGATTTTCCTGTATTTGAAGGTAAGATAGAAGAAGATGGTGTAGAGAAGTGGTTGAATCTACTAGAAGGGTATTTTTCTATTCATAACTTTTTGAATAGAGAAAATATTACTTTTGCACTCCTGAAAGTCGTTCCCCATGTCAATGATTGGTGGGAAACTTTCTATGAGCAAAAGGAAATAGAGGAACCCTCGTTATTTATAGTCACGATCACCTGGGAATCCTTCAGGGATGCTATTAAGGAATGATACTACCCTGTTAGAAGTTATGATGACTTGTATACCAAATGGACCACACTGCAGCAAGAAAGAGACCAAGCACTACCAGAGTTCACAAATATCTTCCATACCTTGTGCACCAAACTGGGTATCAAAGATTCAGAGCGACATATGCTGCTCAAATATCATGGTTCTCTACATAGATACATCCATATCGAAATGGAATTTCTAGACATCTCATCCTTGGGCCCGACCTACCGATATGTCGTCAAAATTGAGCAGAAGCTCAAACAAAAGACACGACAATTTGGGCCCGGGAACCCCTCACAACAAAATACAGGAAAGGGCGGCCCCAACCCATAGAACAAAGGATAGAGAAAATATGGATAGTATCAGGACAAACAGTCCAAGCTGCAAGCAAAGAGAGACACTGGAAAAGAAAAAGAAAGATACCAGAAAGTGGTGTGACTTCCATAAGAGCCCTTGTCATAACACTGTTGACTGTTGCTCAAAGCAGTCACTAGTGGCTGAAGTGAAAGCCTCTGAATCATATGAAGGTTCTGACTCTGAGTCAGAACTAGAAAGGGGAAGATGGATCATTGACGTGGAACCCAGTGCCACCATTTCTACCACCAAGCTCTAGTGTGATGAACCAGATGAGCCAAAAAAAGGAGAGCACCTCTTCCATTCATAGATGTGGGTAAAAGGAACCCCACTGCAATTCATCGTTGAGAGTAGTAGCCATAAGAAACTCAGCTCAGTAGAGGTTGTCAAGCAACTGGTCCTACTGACAACGCCGCACCCACAACCCTTCACCATTGGATGGCTCCGCCAAGGAAGCAATCTCTGCGTCAGCCAACAATGTCGACTGTCGTACGAAATCAAGCCCTTTAAAGACGAGGTATTGTGTGATTTTTATCCTCTCAAAGTTTGTAATGTTCTTTTGGGAAAACCTTATTTATGGAAACATCATGCTATATATGAGTCTAGGCCTCATAGTGTTATTATTACTTTGAACATGAAATTGTACAGGATACCCGAGGTAGTCCCACCTTGTGCTATTTCCTTGATCTCTTCCAAGCAATGTAGGAAGTTCATCTCTCAGACATGGAAGTTTGTCTTCTTCGTGATTCGCTCTCAGAATGAGTGAAAGATCATAGCCACATCCAAGGTCTTTGCAACTGACCTCTCCACACAATATAAGCAAGTAGATAAGGTCGTCGAAGAATACTCGGATATATTCTCCTCACGTATCGGGGTACCTCTGCACTATCAGATCAAACACCCTATCGATCTGACCCTTGACACACTGCTTCCCAATGGGCCTGTGTATCATTGCTCTATGTTATAGAATGAGGAGATAGCGTGAAAAATATAAGAACTGTTCCACAAGGGGCACATTCATCCCATCTCATCACCTTGTAGGATCCCAATCGTGCTGGTATAGAAGAAATATGGAACTTGGTGACTCGGCATTGATTATCGGGCCCTGAATAAAATCACAGTAAAAAACCGGTACCCAATTCCTCGAATCAACGACCTCCTTGATCAACTCATGGGGGTCAAATACTTCAGTAAGATTGATATGAAGTCTGGCTACCACCAGGTCCCAATAGAACATACATATGTATGGAAGACTGCCTTCAATTCAAAGGAAGACCTTTTTGAATGGTTGGTCATGCCCTTTGGTTTGAAAAATGCTCCAACCACTTTCATGAGGATGATGGACGATATCTTGTGACCATTCACCAATAATTTTGTGGTGGTGTAGCTAGATGATGTTCTCATTTAAAACAAGTCTTAGGAAAAACACTTGCAACATATTCAACAAGTTCTACACACCCTACGACAACACAAGCTATATGCCAACTTGGAAAAATGCTCCTTGGACATGGATGGGGTCCATTACCTGGGACACATTGTTGATCAACATGGCATACATGTGGATCCATCCAAGATCCAAGTCATTTGTGACTGGATAGCCCCAACCACACTCACTGAGCTTCGTAGCTTCTTGGGCCTTGCCAATTTCTAACGTAGGTTCGTGTTGGGATTCTCCCATATTGCATGGGCCCTCAACCAAATAACCAGGGGTAGTGGTAAGGAAAATTTTGCATGGGGCTGGTCCCAACAACAAGCGTTCGATGATTTGAATTAGCGTTTGTGCTCAGCCTCGGTAATTTCACTACCAGACCTGCAACAACCCTTTGAGATCGAGACAAATGCTTTAGACTATGCAGTGGGTGTCATTCTCACTCAACACGACCACCCTATGGCCTATCATAGTGAGACACTATCAGATGTTGTATGTAAGTACCCTACTTACGACAAAGAAATGTACTCCATTGTGCAAGCCTGTCGCCAATGGAGACATTACATTATTGGGAGGGAGACAGTCATCCACACTGATCATATGCCACTATAGTTCATATAGACACAAGGCAAATTACAGAATGACCTCCATGAAAAGTGGTTCACATACTTACAACAATTCCACCTCAACATCAAGTATAAAACTTGAAGCACCAACTGCGTCATTGATTTCCTCAGTAGACTGCCAATCATGGCACTTGCCACAGTGCTAGTCTCTTGTGGCCATGAGACCTTTGGATGGACCCAACTCTATGAGACATGTCGGACTTGTAGGCATCACCTGTTGGTAGCCGTCGAAGGATTTGTGCGAAACTATCCATCATTGCATTCCTCTGTTGCGTGAGGGATTCCTCAAGAAATTTTTTGAAAGGATATCCTATCTCGTCATCTTTCTTTTCTCCTTCCATGAGAGGTCGCTTGGGAGTGCGAGAGATTTGGTCCTCAAGAGAAACAAGCTCGAGACCCAATTCTTTGTACTCTAACTTTGTCGGGGACATGCATTAAGACGATAAGGAGAAAATCGATCTAATACCATTGATCCATATTTTATGAGAAGAATGAAATGAATATAGATTATTAACATATGCTTAACATAGAATAACAAAGATGCAATAAAACTGGTTTTCTATTCAATAAGGAAATAAGTTGAAACTGTAAAATGCAGCGGAAAAAAAGCTTGCTGGAATGGTGGTGGCTTATCTCTAAGGAGAGATGTGATGGTTGTGTTCATTTGCAAGAAGATAATTAAAATGAGGCTCTGAAGGCCTTTTTACAATAAACAGGAGTTTCAAAAACTCTAGACATCCAAAAACCTAACCCTAGGAGATGAAGCGCCAAAAGTAATGTGGGCCCCATTTGGGTAAGTCAGTACATCAACTTCCCGGGGTCGAAAATTTTGCATACGATCTTAGTTTTAGGCATACGATAGCCCATTCGAAAGATCTATCCGAGGACTACAAAAGTTGCCAAAATTTTCATGATGAAATTATATGATTGCAGCATACCCCAAAAAATGTTGTTTAGGGCCTCAAAACGGCTCCGGAAGTTCAGGACCCAAAAAACTGCTAAAAATAGTAAATTACAAAAATTGCCAGAAAGTTGTTTTGAGACAGCTGGAAAAGGTGGGTGGCCACTGATATCCACCTGGATCACCCAATCCGTCATTTTCTTCTTATGTGTTCCCCACCATCTTGCTGGCATTTCTTTCAAGGCCTCATCCAGTGCCAACAGTCTTTGTTGTACTGGTACAATTTCTTCAAATTATGATAAGAATGTTTATAAATGATTTAAACCATCAAATGTGGGTAGATTACTTACTTCTGTGCTAATCCACCAAAATTACGTAGTCAATATAACATACCTCTACACATAAACTTCATACATCTTGCTCTGCCAATTCTCTAGTGCTTCTTTCGAATCTGATGAACATGCGTTGTCACTTCGCCAGCTTAAATTCTCATCTGCTGTGGGATTAATGTAATCTTCTTGTCTTGTTGTAAATCTGTAAATATTTTCTAGCTCATATGCATAGTATTATTCTCTAATGGGTTCTATGTATCTTTGACCTTCATCAAGATCCATAGGTGCAATGACCCTAAGGCCATCACCTTCAAATGTCATTCTCCTTTTCTTTAAGTCAACCATGGTATAATTATTGAAAGGCAAATCAATTCCTAATAGTCCAAGATAAGGACAGTTTTCGTCAACTATCTTAATCACCTTAAAATCCACAAATGTCCTTACCCCATCGATGTCCACAGAGACATGCTCCAGTCTCCCAAAGGGGCTCACTGCATGTTGATTATCCATCCTAATCCTGATAGGGGAGTAAATCAACTTAGGTTTTCCCATCAGTTCTCGGGTATGCTTTGTCATAACATTGACTTCTGACCCTAAGTCGAGGAACACATAATCTATATTGTAATATCCAATCTGAGCATTAAGGTGTAGTTCCTTATTTGTCCATCTATTTTTGGATACTTGATGTACTTCTCTATTCAGTAGAGGGTCTACCTTTCCTGGTTCATACTGTCAGATCAAGTGTTGACTCATACCTAAGCTAGATTCTCCCATAGGGGATGATTCTAGTTTCATGGTGATCTCCAATGCCTCAACTTGCAAAGAAACATTCTATTGCATCAGAGGAACTCTGATGTGTGGTAAGAGGGCAACAATTAACCATTCCTTTTTCTACTCATCTGGAATCTAAAAACTCAATTGGCCTGTCAAGGTTTTAAACCTCTGATCAAACTCCTAAACAAGTTCAACTACGGTGACTTCAACTTGGGTTTCTTGAATTCTATGCTCAACACAGTCTTGATCTCGTTCAGTGGTTTAGGCTGGGCAACTCCAATAACAGACTTCATGTACCAACTCATTGTGGGGTCTCTCAAGGTAGTACTAAACTGATCTCTCTTAACTTCTTTTTCACTAACATTCTTAATACTCCACACAACTTCAAATAAAAACCAGTGTTGATCAGGATCTTCAGATTCATCTCCTCTAAATATAGGTAGCCTCATTTCATCTGCCATAGATCTTCCTAGGTTTCCTGAATGAGTATGTACTAAATTTTTGGTAATAGTTCTCTGAGTGCTCTAGTAACTCTGACTACTCTGGTTACTTAATGCTGCTAAAACAACATGAGGAGTAATAGTACTTACTTTGACAGTCAGCGCAGTTCCTAAAGTTTCTAATTCTCCTTGGCAAGGTTCTTTAGTCTTCCCTTCCTCTGTCCTAGTAGACTCTTAATTTTCCTTGTTCAATAACTCTTCTTCTTCTCCACTCTAGAACCATTCATCCTGTGATAGTGGCTCATGTCCCTGCTCAAACAGGTTCACCAGAGGAACTTCTCTAAATGATCTCCCACTACACGTGTGTCCAACCTCTATGTCGTTGTTGTTGTCTGAGTTCTTGAACATTATCCTTTCAATCTGAAAAAATACTATATATTCAATATGTTCTTATCATGTAATAACATCTTGATTTGCAACTTCAAAAAGTGTAAACAATTTCCCCTAGGCGCCTTAAACAAATATCTCTCTGCTTGGCTATATGACTCTATTCTGTCAATAGAAAAATCGGTGATGTACCCTCCAATAGTACTATCGAACCA
>JZKD02S1632216.1:95795-158419 GCA_000966675.3 Picea glauca | reverse complement strand
TCATGTCATCTATCATAACGCATCATAATCGAGTATAAATGTTTTAACATCAGAAAAGTCCAGATCACTTGCGAGCAAGTGTCCTCAAATAATAAGTTTTGTAAGCACGCCAGAGTGGAATGTTACAAAAAGTATAACCAAATAAAATTAGTTTGAATATTTTATGTTTTGTGCTCTTTGTTGAAGAATACATCTTTACTACTTTTCATGGTTGTCATCATGCATATTTTGTTACAATTTTTAACTTGACCATTTAAAATAACTCATTAGTGGTTTTGTAAGGGGTGGGGACTACCACTCTTACAAGATGCCTCTAAATCAAGGATCATTAAACTAATTTCTTATGTCTATGAAAACAATTTGTTAATCAATCATAAACATTATAAATCCTAATCAATCATAAATAATTTCATAAATATTATAAATCCTAATCAATCATAAATAATTTCAAATAATATTCCAAAACATTTTATAAAAAATATTTAAAAAACCTTTTATTTAAAACAAAAGTTTTAAAAAATCATTAAATTTCACAATAAATATAATATTCACTTTCTATTTAAAATGAGATTTTTTCAATAAATGATATAATGTATGATAAACACAATATTTCAAACAAATCATAAATTGAAATGTTTATTTTAATGGGATTTTTCATTTCATCATTTTGAAATATATAGTTTTTTACTAATATATCATCTTGTAAAAATACAATGTTGAATTTCTAGATTTCAAATCTCTCTAACTATTGAGAAACAATCTCATATGTATATTTTACAATACCATATGCATATTTTATATTATTAATGAGATAAGGGTTATGTTACCTTTAAACATGTAGAAATATTGAATAAGTATTCATATTAAATTATTTCTTCTTAAATTTACCTTTTAGCTTCACAAAATCGTCTTTTTCAAGTTGAAAATTTATTTCATACACTACTATCATTATAATGGTCATTTATTTAGTAAATCTAATTCTAACATACTTGCAATATTCAAAATTTTTTTTTTTATTGAAGAATTCTTCTTTATTATTTTTAATGGTTCTTGTTATACATCTTTTGTTATCATTTTTAATTTATGTTTTTAAAATAACTTATAGGTTATTTGTAAGGGTACAAATTTCGACTTTTAAGAATACTTCTAAATATTGGACTATTAACCTATTTCATTATATTCATGGTATATTATCTCTTAATAAATCACAAACAATTATAAATAGTTTCAAATCATATTTCAAAACATTTTATAACAATTATTTAAAAAAAATATTATTTAAGACTAAACGTTAAAAAAGTTATTAAATTTGAGAATAAATATGATGTTCACTTTCTATTTAAAATGAGACATTTATGGTAAATGATAACATGTATGATAAATACATGTTTAAAAAAAATCATAAATTGAAATGTTTATTCTAATGAATTTATTTTTTCATCATTTTAAAATATATAATTTTCTATTAATATATGATCCGAGTAAAAATATGATGTTGAATTTCCGGTTTCCACATATATCCTAAACTATTAACAATACTTTACAATCCCCTCCACACAAAGATATAATAATCTTAATAAGATATAGTTTTTGTTGTCCTTTAATATGCAGAAATATTGAATACCTACTCATATTAAACTAATTCCTCTTAAATTTACCATTTAGCTTCACAAAATCACCTTTTTAAGATGAAAAATTTATTTCACGTAATAGCATCATTATAATAATCATTTGTTTAGTTAATCTAATTCTAAAATATTTGCAATATTCAAAATTATTATCAATAAATCAAAACTATATTCCAATGAAATTAAGATGAATATTTTAAACAAGGGTGCTTTACTATTTGTGCATGGTTTTTTTCATACATTATTTGTTATTATTTTTAACTTAGTCATTTGAAATAATATATTGGTATTTTTTTTAAGGGTTGTTGTTTTCCACTCTTACAAAATGTCTCTAAATTTTAAATCATTAATCTAATTTTTTTATGTTGATAATAAACTATCTCTTAATCAATCATAAAAATGTAAAAATATGATATTAAATTTTTAGATTCTAAATTTTTCTTAAACAATTTGATATGTATATTTTATAATCTTAATTATATATAAAATATGTATATTTTATAATCTTAATTATATATAATTTTTATATAAAAGTATTGAATAAGTATTCATATTAAATTGATTTTTTTTTAAATTTACACTTTAGTTTTACAAAATCATCTCTTTAAGACACCAAAAAAAAAAAAAAAAATTCATATACTATCATCATTATAATCATTATTTTTTTAATAAATATAATTCTAACATATATATAATATTTAAAATTATTAATTATGAATTAAAATTCTAATCAAATAAAACTAATATCAATACTTTATGTTTTTATGTCTTGTGCATTTTGTTGAAAAATACTTCTTTACTACTTATATATGGTCATCGTCATACATTTTTTTTACCATTTTTATTCTAATAATATCATGCAAGATTCAAAATTATTAGCTCTAAATCAAAACTATAATGAAATAAAACTATAATCAAATGATATTACTTTAAATCAAAATTATAATCAAATGAAACTAATATCAGTATTTTATGTCTTCATGTCCTGTGCTCTTTGTTAAATAATTCTTCTTTACTACTTGTGCATGGTTCTCATCATATATATTTTGTTACTATTTTTAACTTAGTTATTTTAAATAACTCATTGATGATTTGTAATTGGTGTGGACTTCCAATCTTACAAAATGCTTTTAAATTTTGAGCCATTATCCTAATTCGTTATGTCCATGTCAAACCATATCTTAATCAATTATAAAAAAACATATAAATAATAATTCATTATAAATAGTTTCAAATCTTATCCAAAACATTTTATAATAAACTTTAAAAATCATATTAAAGAAAACTTTGAAAAAATATAATGGTCACTTTCTATTTAAAACACAACTTTGAAAAACAAATCTTTGAAAAAGTCATTAAATATAATAATCACTTTCTATTTAAAATGAGAAATAATTTTGAATAATGTAAAAAAAATTCAGATTCTATTCTATTACATAATATTCAATTTTTAGATTCTAAATCTCTCCTTGACGATAGGGAAGCAATCCCATATATATTTTATTATATTTTATAATCTTAATGATATTTAGTTTTTGCTATTCTTAAATATGTAGAAATATTGTGTGTTTGAATTATTCAAAATTATTAGCTTTGAATCAAAACTATAATTAAAATGTAAATAATTTTCAGATTCTATTCTATTACATAATATTCAATTTTTAGATTCTAAATCTCTCCTTGACTATAGGGAAGCAATCCCATATATATTTTATTATATTTTATAATCTTAATGATATTTAGTTTTTTGCTATTCTTAAATATGTAGAAATATTGTGTGTTTGAATTATTCAAAATTATTAGCTTTGAATCAAAACTATAATTAAATGAAAAGATGAGTATTGTATGTCATGTGATTTTTGTTCAAGAATGTTTCTTTACTATTTTTATGTGGTTTTCATGAATTATGTATTTTTTGTTACTATTTATAACATTTATTTTCAATAACTCAATGGTGATTGGGATAGGACTAATCAGAAGAATTTGTCTTTTTACCTGTCTCTACTTGTGAATGATAAAGTGTTACACAACTGGTAAGGGGTTGAGATTTCAACTCTTGCAAGATCTCTATTGGTTTTGGGTTATTAAACTAATTCCTTATATATTAGATGATCTCTTAATCAATCATAAACAATTATAAATCATAATGAATCATGAATAATTTTAAATCACATTCTAAAACATTATACAATAAATAGTTAAAAATCACTATATTTTAAAACAAAACTATAAAAAGTCTTTAAATTTAACAATAAAAAATATAATGATCACTCTTTATTTAAAATGAGATTTTTTTGGTAAATGATATCATTTATAAGAAACATAATCTTTAAAAAAAAATGATAAATTAAAATGTTTATTTTAATGGGTTTTCCCCTTTCATCTTTTTGAAAAATATAGTTTTCTACTAATATATCATCTTTCTAAAAATATGATGTTGAATTTCTAAATTGCAAATCTCTCCTCAACTAGTGAGTAGAAATATCATTTGTATATTTCATAATATCAATGAGCTATAGTTTTTACTATCCTTAAACATGTAGAAATCTTGAATAAATATTGATATTAAACTAATTCCTCTTAAATTTACCTTTTAGCTTTACAAAATTATCTCTTCAATATAATTTTTAATGTGTGTTATCATTATAATTGCTTCTTAATCAAAATTATAATCAAATGAAACTAATATGGGTATTTTATGTCGTATGCTTTTTGTTGAAGAATTTTTCTTTACTACTTGTGCATGGTTCTTATCATATATTTTTTTAACTTGACTATTTGAAATAACTCATTGGTCATTTGTAATGTAAGGGATGGACACTTCCACTTTAACAAAATGCCTTTAGATCTTGGACCATTAACCTAATTCTATATGTCTATTAAAAACCATATCTTAATCAATCATAAATAATTACAAACTATAATCTATCATAAATAGTTTCAAATCATTTAAAAAAATATCATAACCAATATTTAAAAATCTTATTATCTAAAACAAAACTTTAAAAAGACATGAAATTGGACGATAAATATAATGGTGACTTTCTATTTAAAATGCTATTTTTTTTAAAGTATTTCTCCTTTAGTCTTTATGCGCAGATTCAAAAACGAAATTTACTTTCATAGTTATAAACGTCACGCAATTAAAACGATTACTAATCTAGAATGTGTGCAGAAAGCCATGGCCATGAATCCTCGTACATTTGCTGAGCGAGGCATTTAGCGTCGAGGATTTCTATCGATTACTCTGTTTAATGTTAAAATTATGGATCGACGTGATGGAAGTCACTTCTAGCGATTGTCTTTTCTCGACATGCTTCCACCATCACTCACGTTCTTTTGGTTGCAAGAGACTAGTTTCTTGACCATTTTTTTTAAATTTTTTCACACCTAATTTATTTAGATATCAATATTTTATGCACCATGCATGTCTGTGTCCCTAAGTTGTTTTTGTTGACATGAGTTTAAGTAAGTCTAATGATTAAGAATATATATTTTTTCTAAAAAAATCACAAATTCAACTCTAAAATTATCAGGATATATATACTTAAACAAGATAAACATGCAACTAAATTGTTTGTTCACATTTATAATGTACAATTTTATATAAGTTTACATGTTACTTTGAATAACTTAAACTTAACTTTATAGAGTAAGATAACTTAATTTAATGTGATTGTGAATAACTTAACTTCATAGAGTAGGATTGAAGGATCAATGAATAAATAAAGAGAAACTTGTTCATTAAAAAATCTTATTCACTTTAATAATCAAAATTGGCTAAGTCTATGCCGTTGGACCTGAGTTGTTAGCATCTCTCCTTAATGATAAGTTACAATAAAAGAGGTCATGCATCCCGTCGATGCAGAGCGGAGAGAAGACCGTTGGACCTGAGTTGTTAACGTCTATACTTAATGCCAAATTTATGAAGGATGCATATGCTTAATGATAAATTAATGAACGATACAGCAAGACAAGAAAAGAGATGTAAGCAAACATATTTATCATATTGTATACATATTGGAGTTATATTCTTCAATACTAACACTTTCTCTTAAATTTATGATATTAAAGTGAATAAAAATATAAATATAAATTAAAATGTTCATTTTGTTGAATATTTTCCTTTTTCACTGTTATGAATTTTTGTAGTAATCAAAATTCATCAAGTTGCTACATATTCTTCCATAGTAATCAAACTTTTCTTAAATTTATGATATTAAAGTGAATATAAATATAAATATAAATATAAATTAAAATCTTCATTTTGTTGAGTTTTTTCCTTTTTCACTGTTATGAATTTTTGCAGTAATCAAACTTCATCAAGTTGCTACATATTCTTCCATAGTAATCAAACTTTATCAAGTTGCTACCTATTCTTCCAAAATGTAAGTGTGTAGCTTCTATTCTTCCAAAATGTGAATGTGTATTGTGTTGCAGTCATCAAACTTCTATTCTTCCAAGATGTATAGCTTCATCAAATTTCAACACACTCTCCTAAACTATTATCTATGTTATCCTACAAAGGTGACATCTCACATTCTCTCATTTTCCTGGGCCTGGGCACTTCCGTGAGGGAGTCGCGCTCAATTCCGCTCTATGTCATGATAATTAACCTTAAAAAAATGCAGCAGTATAATAAGAGACATACGCAAAACGCATCTACATTTTGTTATTCAATATATATTTATCTATACACAAACACATAAGTACAGTACAATATTATTGAGATATTTCAACTTCTACACTAAAAAATTTCCCTATTTTAACTAATTGAGACTAATTATTTTTTACAACACATTTATGAACTGGCAATACTGTAAAACAAGATTCCAAAATAACAGCCATTTCATTTTATGTATTGTCATTATATGTGTAATGTAATGAAGGGTTTCTTTGAGACGACAAGTGTGGTCCCAAGACAGGAAGCGACCAAGCTTCGGAGAGGTAAGAATTGAGCACATGCACCTAATCTGGGAAGAGGTTAAGCATTAATAATGGACAAAAGATCCAACAGTTAACCATTCTGTGACCATGAAAGATATTTGGATTAGTGCAGACATCGTTAAGGAAATTGCATTTTTCATTGCTGCAGATACGTTCATGTCTGCTCAAAGAGTTTAGAGCCAATGTCGACGGTGTTACCTTTAATCAAAAGATCATGGATAATGATTGTAATGTCCTTTGGATAATGATGGTAGTGCTACATAATTATTTGTTCTCAGCTTATATGGATGACAAAGAAATAGTTGGTAGTTTTTTACTACTCCATGATACGGCTCCAAATCTTGTACTAAAACATATTTAGAAATTGACCAGAAATTGACCTCGTGTCATCTAGATTTCCAACCTAATTATTATGAGAATGACATGTTAACTCTTCCCTATGATATGTATTTGTAGGAAACTCTTCCCTATGTTGTTTCCCTAATGCACAACCCTTAGATTTATCATGTTCATACTTAAGAATTGAAAGAATATTTACCATTTATTTCTTCTGAACTATCATCAATCCTTGTTAGATCAAGCTTGTACAATCCTCCAATTCTCACTCTTGTTTCTACAACTTTGTAGTGATATTGTATGTCTTTCAGAAAACATAATGATTTAAAAAATTCAACCTTTAAATATTGATATGCAATAGTGGAAACTGAAATTAAATTTTTCTTTATTCCTTGAACATACATCACATTCTGAATTTGTTTCTCACGACCATTAGGAAAAATAAACATATATATCCATAACCTTTGATTTGATGTGATCTGTCATCTCCCAATAGATATTAGCACCATTACTATTTTCATGATATGTATCAAACCAATCCCTATTTCATGAGATATGAATTGAAGCACCAAAATAAATGAACTAGGCATTAACATCATCATTTTCAGTTGATAAGGAAGCATCATAAATGAACAACTTATTTTTGTTGAAATAATCTCTTAATGTGACATCTCTATCGACAAAATTCCATGAATGCCTTCTATATTTGGATTCATCAAATTTACTTTCAAACAATCCTTAGAAAAATGATGAGGCTTACCACAATAAAAGCATCAACAATTCCTCTTTACATTGGTATTTCTTCTTGGTGGTGTCATGCCTTGTTGTGATTTGGAATGCCTCTTTCGTTCTTTGATTCTTTCCCATGGATTTGATTTGAATGGTTTTTTTTCTTTGGATACCTTATAGTAAGATTATTTCTTCGCTCTTCCTCTTGCAACAAAATACCTATCAATTTATCAAATATAGGTGTTTTTTCCTAGCTATGCGAACAATGATAAACATTAGATAATCATCCATCATGCCATTTAATGTAGCAATAACTAAATCTATATTGGATATATGCTCCCCAATATCAACAATATTATCTTTAAGTTCTTTGATTCTAGAAAGAAAGTGATCAATACTCTTTACTTTTTAAGAACAACACGCAGTTTGTATTTGTTGTTTGATATATATATTTAAGCACATGCTATAATGATCTAAATTCTTAAAATATCATAATAGAACAAAATTACACACCATTTACAGAATGTGAGCATGGAACAAAACTCCAAAATAGATAAGTTATAAAATAAATTCTTAAAGAATAGGAGAATCTCCTCCAAATGCACAATTATATTCATACATCACAATTCACATCTCTCCAATAATGAATACATGATCTCTATATATACCTATTCACACCTACACATGAGGCCCATTTACTATTAGTTCGGCCCTAATACATATATATTTATATATTACATGTACATTTAGTCCCATATATTCCCTCCCTTGAGATCATATCATATACATTTAACCATATATATTCCCCTTTTGGACCATAACACCTACCATGTTTCATTGGATGTTTTACTGGCCCTAATATATAGAATAATGTTGTCCTTCACCGACATTACCAAGAGAACCTTTTCTTTTGACTCTTGCCTCTCTCAATATTGAATTGAGGTTGTTTTGACTACTGGGGATTCTAGTTTGACTTTGTCTCCATATGTGATGGATCATAAATTGTAGCCTTCTATCAAATTTTTCATCTTAAACTTCCAATTTGCATAATTTTCAATCCGAACTTAGGCTGGCGGGATGTTGATTTGCCTTTCCTTCTTTTTATGGTCATACTATTGGACTCATCAATACATTGAGTGAGAAATTTGTCTATCACAGTTTAATCTTTAATGAATCTTATTATTCCTTAGAGAAATCTCTCCCCTTAGTTTACTGAAGTCCCTAGGTACCTATGTGCCTTAAATAAGATGCCCAGGATTGTCTTTTGTGCTCTAAGTGATGATTTGGACCTATTCAGACCTAGTATATCAGAGTGCCCCAACCATCAAAGTTTATCTCCCCTCTCATGACACTATCTTGATGGCCCATTTCCTGGAATCTAATGGTCCTTGGGCTTGGATATCTAACTTGTTGTGAAAAATATTACCCTATAGACATGATAAGCTCCCCTTTGGACCAATAATCCTATGTTTGGTTCAAAGAAAGAAGAGAACAAGTGGTTGCTACTTTTCCTATAGATATAACTCAATCAGTCAAGCAAGAGAGAAGAAGAATGTGGCGTACCTCATTGCAATGTTTGTCCTTGATGCTCCAATATCCAAGCTCCTCAATGAAACTGAAGTCTTGCAAATACTAGAAAATGGACTCTTCCTCCTAGTATAGATGATTATATAAAGCAGATCTATCTATGAAGACTAAAATGACAATATTCAAGAAAATGTAGAAAACATGAACTTGAAGGGAATATACCAAGTTGATATTAATTGGAAAGCCAAAGAAAGAACTTACAAATCATGATTGATGATGTTGTCACTTCTCCAATATCTCCTCATCCATCCCTTGCATGAATATTGAAAATAAAAGGTTGATGCTTCTACCAGAATCAAAGTTTTGATACTTCAATTGTCCCCCCCTTCAACTTGGAAATACATTCAATATATAGTCTTGAGAGGCACAACCACCATGAGAAAATTAGGTAAATGGTTGAGGATATGGCTCCTTAAGTTGGTATTAGATCCTAGGAAATATCCCATAGGGTAGGAATAGACAACAAAAAACCCCATCCATCAAGAGTTGGCCCTTAGGATAAGGTGGAGAATCCCTCATTTCTCTCTAACAAGACTGGTGCCCCCATTAGTGATAGAGAAATCACTATAGAACGCCATTAACAAGCATAGAGGAGCACTTGCGCCCCTCCAGTATGGGTAGGGGAGCACCATCTTCTAAAATGATAAAAAATGGTCACAATTGAAAAGGAAAATGTATGTTTCGACTGTCAAATGATGGGACTTCTTCTTCCAACATGAATTAGGGATTGTGCCAATTTTTTTCATGGTGTCAAGGGGTTTCAACACTTGGAAAATTTAATATGACACTTGGTAAGGTACATATGACACTTGTGACAGTTCATGTGACACTTAACAAGGTTCGTACATCACTTTGAGACACTTGCGACACTTGGGGTGTGACACTCAAGTGTGACATTTTGGTGTGTAATATATGCCCCATAAAGTGTGAGGTAAAAAGAGAAATTGATGGACAAACACTTTACAAATTATTCAATGAAAGGGTGTTGGAGTAGGAGAACTTGGAAGAAGCTACAAACAATCATCAATGAGTATACAAATGTGTTCCATTTATGAGGCATGCATACCTATGCTCAAAATACGAGATGAATCAAACCATGGTTTCCGACCAATACACTACGGATACATGAAAATATTGATTAATGATATGGCCACTAGAGATACAATTTGTATCCATACCTCCATTACATGAACTAATCATAGACTCGAAAAATAAAAAATGGATCTACGAAATGACAAAACATAGCCATGGATCAATACAATGTGGATCTAGTGCAATTTCAGAAGAGGGGGTCAGTTTTCAAGAACACTGTGTTAGGAATTTTTGGGCAGTGTATTCACATGGGCCTTGAAAAAATAGACTTGTGGGAGCTTAAAAAACTCTATTATGCCACTCAGTTTTTATTTAATACCCCAAGACCAAATTGGCCACATGCTGTTGAAAGGATTGAGGAGACGAGTTGCAAATCATGATAAAACTGAAATCGAGACTCGGATGGGTGAACCATCAATTGCATTCGATATGGAGCATCGGGTTTCAATTAGGGTGTCCCCTCCATTTTCATTCCATCAACTAAAAAATCATTTGTTGGAGTATCTCCGACACTAGGGTTTTGGTCAATGAGGCATAGTGCAATTTCTGAAGAGGGGGTCGGTTTTTAAGAACACTGTGTTGGGAATTTTTAGGTAGTATATTTGCATGTCACTTGGACAAGTAGACTTGTTGGAGCTTGCAAAATGTTGTTATGCCACTCGTTGTGTATTTTATACCCCTGGACCAAATTGACCACATGTCCTTGAATGGATTGAAGAGGTGAGTTGCAACTCACAATAAAAATTAAACTAAGACTCGGATGGGCGAAACTTCAGTTGAATTGGATTTAGAGCACTGGGTTTCAACTAGGTGAGTCCTTCCTCTTTCATTCCATCCACCAAAAAACCATTTTTTGGAGTATCTCATGGACTAGGGTTTTGGTCAATGAGGCATAGTGCAATTTATGAAGAGGGGGTCAATTTTCAAGAATATAGTGTCGAGAATTTGTGGGTAGTGTATTCGTGTGTTCCTTTTCCAAATAGAATTTTGGTAGCTTATGTTATGCCATTCACTTTGTATTTTATGCCCCCAGACCAAATTGGCCACATGTCCTTGAATGGATTGAAGAGAAGAGTTGAAACTCATAATAAAACTCAAACCAAGACTCATATGGGCGAACCATCAATTGGATTGGATTCAGAGAATTAGTTTTCAAATAGGGGGGGGCTTCCTCTTTCATTCCGTCCAACATATATTTTGAGTATCTTTGTCACTGTGGTTTTGGTCAATGAGGCATAGTGCAATTTTTGAAGAGGGGGTTGGTTTTCAAGAACACTGTGTTGGGAATTTGTGGGTAGTGTATTCATGTGTGCCTCAGAAAAATAGACTTGTGGGAGCTTACAAAACTCCTTTATTCCACTAGGTTTGTATTTTATGCCCTTAGACCAAATTGGCCACATGTCCCTGAATGGATTGAAGAGGCAATTTGAAACTCATGAAAAAACTCAAAACGAGACTCAGATTGGTGAACCATCAGTTTCATTATATCCAGAGCAGCAGGTTTCAACTAAAGGGGCCCCTTTGTTGTCATTCCATCTACCGAAAAAATAAATTGGGAGTATCTTTTGCACTAAGGTTTTGATCGGTTCTTATTACATATTGTTAGGAAGGGCATGTCATGGAAAGGAAATTGAAGGAAAGGCATGGAATGGAAAGTGATAAGGCAAGACAAGTGAAGGAAATGCGTCGAAAGTGAAGGAAAGACATGGCATGGCAAGTGAAGGCAAGGCAAGGCAAGTGAAGACAAGGAAAGTCAAGTGAAGGCAAGGCAAAGCAAGGTAAGTAAATGCAAGGCAAGACAAGTGAAGACAATGCATGAATGGAAAGGAAAGTGAAGGCAAGGCATGACATGCTATGGAATGGAATGGCATGGAAAAGGAAATACAGGTGAAGGAAAGGCAAGGCATGAATGGAAAGGAAAGTGAAGGAAAGGCATGACATGCTATGGAATGGCATGGCATGACATGGAAAGGCAAGACAAGTGAAGGCAAGGCAAGGAAAGTGAAGGTAAGGAAAGGAAAGGAAAGGAAAGTGAAGGCAAGGCAAGGGAAGTGAAGGAAAGGAAAGGCATGGAATGCTATGGAATTACATGGAATGGAATGGAAAAGGAAAGACAAGTGAAGGAAAGGTAAGTGAAGGAAAGGAAATGAAAGTGAAGGCAAGGCAAGTAAAATGCAGGCAAGGCAAGGCAAGTGGAGGAAATGCAAGTGGAGGCAAGGGAAGTGAAGGCAAGGCAAGGAAAGTCAAGGAAAGTCAAGGCAAGTAAAGGAAAGTGAAGGAAAGGCAAGTGAAGGCAAGGAAATCAAGTGAAGCCAAGGCAATGAAAATGAAGGAAAGGCAAGGAAAGTTAAGGAAAGGTAAGGCAAGGTAAGGAAAGTGAACGAAAGTTAAGGAAAGTGAACGAAAGGAAAGGAAAGTGAAGGAAAGGAATGGCATGTTATGGAATGGAATGTAATGGCATGGAAAAGGAAATATAGGTGAAGGCAAGGCAAGTGAAGTAAAGGAAAGTCAAGCGAAGGCAAGGGAAGTGAAGGAAAGGAAAGAAAGATGAAGGAAAGGAAAGGAAAATGAAGGCAAGTGAAGGAAAGGAAAGGAAAGTGAAGGAAAGGCATGGAATGATATGGAATGACATGGAATGGAATGGAAAAGTCAAGGCAAGTGGACGCAAGGAAAGTGAATGCAAGGAAAGGAATGTGAAGGAAAGGAAAGGAAAATGAAGGCAAGGCAAGGCAAGTGAAGCCAAGTCAAGGAAAGGAAAGGAAAGTGAAGGAAAGGAAAGGAAAGTGAAGGAAATGCAAGGAAAGTGAATACAAGGCAAGACAAGTTAAGGTAAGGAAAATGAAGGAAAGACAAGAAAAATGAAGGAAAGGAAAGGAAACTTAAGTCAAGGAAAAGTAAGTGAAGGAAATGTAAGGAAAGGAAAGTGAATCCAAGGCATGGAAAGGAAAAGAAAGTGAAGGAAAGGAAATCAAAGTGAAGGAAAGGAAAGGAAAGTGAAGGAAAGGAATGGAATTTTATGGAATATAAAAGTAAAGACAATTAAAGGTAAGGAAAGTGAAGGAAAGGCAAGGCAAGTGAATTCAAGGAAAATGAATGCAAGGAAAGGAAAGTGAAGGAAAGGCAAGGAAAATCAAGGCAAGGCAGGTAAAGTGAGCCTTGGCAAGGCAAGGAAAGGCAAGTGATAGCAAGGAAATGCAAGTGAAGGAAAGGAAAGAAAAGTAAATAAAAGTGAAGGAAAGGTATGGCATGGGATGGAAACTGAATGAAAGGCATGTCATGGAAAGTAAAGGAAAGGTAGATATTTTAACAAAATTAAAAATATTTTAACAATAATCAAAATGAAGCCAAAATTATTCATTTTACATACCTAGATGATCATTCAAGTAGACCATCAGGATCACTTCTAACACTGAAAGTTTCCATTAACTTCTCGTGATCAGAATAAGGAAAGAAGTATCATACCTTTGATGAGTTCTTACTTGGCATTGTTTGTAGTTGGAGGTTTGTATCAATAACCAAGTTTTTAAGGTGGTATACTAATTCACTTGACTTATAATATTGAAATACATAAGCACCTTTATTTCATGTTCTTTCATCTTGTGTCATATATTATCCTTTAATAATCATCGACCCTCTAGGAAATTCAATGCCTTCGGAGTCTATTATTGATCACATGAGAGTCTTCTTTCCCTATAAGCATCATGCCATCCAATAATCAATGCCCCATTCATTATCTCTTGGGGAAACCACTATGTATATGTTCCCTGTGTTAGTGCGCCATTTTTCTTTCTATTTAGAATTGGTTTTAAATCATGTTATGATCCATGCACCCAAACATGTGAAGTCAGGTACGTAACACCATGAGGTCGAATTCAGCAAATGGTCGGTTGGCCCTTGGAAACGGGAAAGGGTGTCAGAGTCAGAAACGATATACGTGGTATGGGCATGTCTTTTCCCAAAAGGTTGAATCCCGTTCGTTTCTACATACCCCGGTCAATTCAAGTGGTTAATAAAGGTCACTTCAAAAAGTGCCACAATTGTTATCAGTTCATCATGAAGGCCGAGGGAATGAAAAATCGTAGCGTTCATATTATACATGCACAACAAACCGTATCACCTGCATTCCACACGTGAGGATTTTCGATGAACAACCTAAAATTCAACTTGAAACATATCGTTGCCATAAATTCATTGGATTCCATCATTTTTTCCTCTCTTGGCTGATTCATTATAAATCTTAGATGCTCAGCATGCCCTCCAGTCATAGAACCAAGCCTAAGTTCTTTTTACAGTTCCCCCTTGCCAATCTAGTTGGTTCAGAACCACTCCCCAGTGCATTTGTTCAAAACTTTATGCGCAGAGTATACCTTGGTCATGCCATGGTGACTTCTCAAAGCACAGGAAAGGGCGAACCTCAAAGAGATCGGAATTATTTCGCACCCATAGTGACCATTCCCAAAGATATGGAAGAAACCATTCTTTCACCTACAGAAGAGACCAGATCAAGTCTTAGAAAAACCGAAACAGAGAAATTCATACAGGAGAGGGAGATGGAAAGAGTCTCCAAAGAGAAGCTACCTCGGAGGAGGGGTAGGATGATAAAGAATGAGTAGATCATGAAGGATAAAATTCCATAAGGACCACATGTTGGATTGACAGCTGAAGAACTACTCGAACACGTCATTCAGCTAGAACCTGCCAGGAAATCGAGCCGCGAATGCAGGAACAGAGAAAGGAAAGTGGATGTTGCGGGAGCAAGTGAGGGAACACCATCTCAGCAACTAAAGCAAGCAAAGCTGGATATTGTCAAGATTTATCAGGAGAACAGGGAACTAAGGTGATAACTAGCAACAAGGACCGCAGAAGCATCAACTACACAGAGTAACAGAGGGAATGTGGCATGGATGAAAAGGTAGCTTAGTGAGGCACAAAACGTTATTATCCAGCTGCGAGAGGGAAAAAGGTTGGTAGAAGAAAGGCACATGGAGCATCCTAGAGAATGTGAAACGACTGAAAAGGAAATCTACATGGCTCTTGCCAGTGCATAAAAAGAGAAAGTTTAATGGGCAAATTTTTCTTCACAATTTTTTTTGAGTGATACGCATCCTCCAAAGAACCTTAACATTTTGATAATGGTCACGAGAATTGAACAACTGCTTGCTGCGCAAATATCTCCAGCAAACAGGCACATAACAGGAGGTGAAACCAACCGTGAAGACAACAAGTTTTTGACAGACACCTCTTCACTAGGATACCCGATCAAGAGATACAACGACACATTTTTCCCACCTCGGATTATGACCGACGATCAAAACCCATGGAAAACCTGAAGATAGTCGTTAGTGGACAGGCGTGATTATTGCATACTTTGGGATAGTACGATGTGAAGAGTCTCTGACGCATGTGGCATGTTTTCTAGTTTAGGGTTAACAGTTTTAAAGAAGGGCAGCCCAAGCGACACCCTCGTTTATATATTTCATCTTTTCAAAGTAAGCCAGGTTAGTTGGCAATTTTGGTAGACGATAACTATTGAATGTAATCTGAGTTTTGACTAGAATTTAATGCAGAGGTCCTGTGATTTGATGAAAAGATTCTAGTTGTGATAGTAGGATGTATTGTGTTTCCTTTTTTGTGTATGTGCTTTCCTGTTATCTTTATTCCATATATTATTTTGTCTATTTCAGAATGAATTATCGAACCTACGGATTTGCTGTAGTGCGGCCCTTGTTCGCACCACTTAGAAAAAATGTTTTCCTCTCAAGCTAACTTTGAATTCGTCCATAGTGGCACTCTTGAGTTACTTCCTGTAATTTCTCCCACCACCATTATGGTTTTACACTGAAGGTTGTTGCTCGCCTAGCCTTATCCTCTTGAATCCAGTCATTGAGACATTTGTCCCGTCTCTTCCTTAGATCGACCCCATAGCCCAAGTCTTACTTTTCTGCGTCAATATAACCAAAACCCACGTTATCATAAGAGTTAAATCTATCCATCATTTTCAAAGTCATATTCTGCGTGGAGACTATGCCTTTTACGAGAGATCCCTCTCTAGATCCGAAAGGCTAGTTTCGGGTCTCAAAGTTGGTTGAAAAAGTTACCTTCATTGTCTATTTGTTAGCTAAACATATTTACAGAGTGCTAACATTCTAACGTCGTTGTCGGGGTTGAAGCTCAAAATATTTTCATCGGGAGAATGAAAAACGTTGTAGTTTGACCCATGAGGGTAACAGAGGGACAAACACCCATACCTACTGAAGCCTTTATCCTAGAGACTCCAGTCTAAACAAACCAATAGCCCCAATTATCACTACTCAAGAAACCTGGCTCCAAATAATTTTTACACCAGAGCGAATCCTGACCCAAACCCCTCTGAGCCTGTGTATGACCCCGAGAAGATTTTTCACAAGGCTAGATAGAAAGCGTTAGACCCATTTTATTTCCTGGACATAAGTTTTTCCTTGCCCAAATACGATGTGCAGAGCATTGACGACCTTGATTTTGACGCACTCTTCGAGCAAACTCTCTTTAGGTCTAAGTCAAAAACCAGTTTGGACAAGATTGTTTTCGACCCAAAAAATTTCCAAGCCCTGATGAAAAATAATATCCCCCAAAATATGAATCCCCCTAGGGCGATGGATGCTATATTCTCTCCCCTCATCGTACCAGCCCAGTTACACAAATTTCCTCAGAATTATAGCCAAAGGATCATAATCTACGATGTTTAGGGAAATGTTTCCGCCGAGAAACACCTAGACTGGTTTAATGACTTTGTCAACCTGGAGGAGGTAGACTACACAGATGCAAATATGAGGTTTTTTTCACAAATCCTTTTGGGAGACATAAGAAAGTGGTTCAAATCCCTCCCACTCGCAAGCATTTGGGACTTTGCCTCATTCGAAAGGTATTTCCTAATTAAATGGGGGGATAAGAAAAACCCTTTGCAGTTGCTAACACAATACAATAACATGAAGAAAGCACCCGAGAAAATGGTACAGGAGTTGTCGTCTCATTTTTTGAGGGTATAAAACTCCATCCCTACTGAATTAAAGCCCCCTCAGGGTGTTGCACAATTGTGGTACGCGAATTCCTTCGATAGTGAATTTACCCTGCTACCAAGAGAAAGAAGATCGGCGAGTGTAGATGCCATAATGAGTAATGCTGTTGAGGTTGAAGTGAACATGATGGCGTTAGGAAAAATAAAATAGAGGTTCAACTGGGGCAAAAAAATACCCCAGGGAGACGCATAGTCATCGATGTTGTAATCCTCAAACGAAAAATTCGACATGATGATGAATACCATGGAAACTTTTATGGCGAGAATGTTCATGGGAAACATGCCTATTGCACGAGAGAAAAACAACCCACAACCCATAAATCAGAATCTCTGGAGGGGTCAGATTCCTCAAATCAAGCAGCAGGACCCAGGTGACCAGCAGATGAGACCTCCTTTCCAGAACAACTACGCCTACGAGGATTTCAACCAGCCTTTCAATGACCAGATGCATTATTGTGATGAAAAAAACCCAAGCGTGTTCCTGACAAAGAGCGAACACGATCGATATATGAGCCAAAATGAAGAATCTGTGTTGGAAATCGATGATGGTATGATACTCGAAATAGATGATGCACCATTTTGGGAGACGAAAGAATTCAGAAAAGGTTATCAAAATGATATCATGCAGTTCCAGAAGAGGTACAACCTCTAGTGTAAAGATGTACCTGCTGAACTGAAACAAACAGACTCTGTAAAGAATCCTACAGAGGACACACCTTCCACGAGTCAAACGAGACTGGACAACGCAGCCAAGGATGTAGCCGAGAAGATGAATTCGAAGGAGGAATTACCCAAAAAATCCCTGGAGACAAGCCGAGAGACGAGCGGAAAAGAGTTAGAAAAAACCTATTCCCCTTTCAATTTTGAATACGAAATGGCTAAAATCAAAATCTTCGTCCTATTCAATGAGATGATTAGAAAGGGTGAGTATCGGGAAAAAAACATTAAAATGTTGACAATGGGAGGGGCCCCCGATACTCTAAACATTTGAGATGACCACCCCACCATCTTGTTTGGCCTGCGCGTCAAAGAGACAAGCAATAATCAAAATGTCCCCCCTTTCTATGTCAGTCTAAATATCCATGATTTGAACTTGCATAACGCCATGCTTGATTCTAGTGCATCACACAATCTCATGCCGAAGGTGGTCATCGACGAGATGGGTTTATAAGTCACTAGACAATACAAGGACCTTTTCTCCTTCGATTCTAGGAAAGTCAAATGTTTGGGTCTTATCAAAGACCCGGTTGTATCATTGGCTCAAATCCCCACCAGTTACATGGTCATGGACATAGTCGTTGTAGACATACCCCTGAAGTTCGGCATGCTTCTTTTGAGATCATGGGCTGCGAAATTGAAGGGCACGTTGCAGATGGATATGACTTATGCCACTATCCCTATTTTTGGCCACGAAAAAAGGTTGTATAGAGAAGTGCTACTGAAATACATGGTAAGAAACAATATGTATCCCCACAATCATCCTATATACACTGTCAACACCAAAGTAGGTTCATCTAGATTCTACAATTATTTTAACTTTGGAGAAGAGGGATCGACGAACATCATGACAATTGACGGGAAAACCACGCAAGAAACAATAGAGTGCGTTGACCCAGAAGACCGCATGGAAAACGGGGTGTTGAACATGAGTGTTGACAACGCAGTCAGCCAAGAAGGAGTCGAGGATGGTATATGGGTGAGCCCCCCTAAAGAAAGCATGAATTTGCATTCATACAAGCTCACGTTTGAATGCACTAACAACATGGCTGAGTATGAAGCACTAATCTTTGTCTTACAAGTTTTGAAAGAACTAGGTGCACAGAGGATAACAGTGCACGAAGATTCTGAGCTGATCATAAATCAAGTGAAGGGTGTGTATCAGAACAAACACCCTAGACTGTGGGCATACAAAAATCTTCCTTTGGACCTTCTCGAAGGTTTTTCAGAATACAACCTGACTTTTATCCCCAAAGAACATAATCAAATTTTCGATGCGTTGGCCACCTTGATGTCGGTTTTCAAGATTCCCACTCTTCCAGATAAAATATATGAAATCGAGGTCAAGCACAGGCTGGTAGTACCCAACAACATCAAACATTGGCAGGTGTTTGATGATGACAAATAGGTGGAAAGGTTCCTCCTCGTGAGCGACGAGTTCGCTAACACAAACATCAATGGGGAATACTACGACAATGAAGACGAGGGCACAGACGCGTGTAGTGATGACAAACCTTTCCAAAACCATATTGCAGGAAGGGATATAATAAAGTTGAAGAACAATATTATTCTGAAGGGGTTGGTACCGCTAGAAAAGCTGTTTGATGAAAATGATGTGGATAAGAACCCCAAGATCACCGCAAGCACATAAGATGTGGAAGATTGCAACATCGGGACTGAGGTAGAACTGAAGCTGGTAAAATTATAAAAAACACTCAGTCCGGAGGTCAAGAAGGATTACATAAAACTCATGAAAGATTTCCCGTACGTCTTTGCGTGGAGATACAACGATCTGAAAGTGTATGACATGAAGGTGATCCAACATGTTATCCCTCTCAAGGAACATCAAAAACCTTTCAAACAAAATATGAGACAGATAAACCCCCTGTTGTTGTCGTTGATTGAGAAAGAGGTAAAGAATATTTTTGACGCCAAAATTATTGTTTCCTTAAGATTCTCGAAGTGGGTAACTAACTTAGTACCTGTGAGAAAGAAAAGCGACGAAATTAGACTGTGCGTAGACTTCCGAAATTTGAATAAGGTGTCTCTAAAATACCACTACCACCTTCCCAAATGGACTACATCTTGCAAAAGGTGGTGGGATCTCAGAAGATGTCCATGTTGGACTGTTTCTTGGGATATAACCAAATCATGGTCCACCCAGATGACAGAGAGAAGACAACTTTCACCACTCCGTGGGGAGGCCTGATGAACATTGGTACCACTTTTTAGAGGGAAATGGACATTGTGTTTTCTGATGAGAAGGAAAAAATCATTGTGATTTATATTGACAACATCACAATGTATTATACCTCCGACAAATAGCATCTTGAGCACCGAAAGAGTGTTTTCTATAAGTGCAGAAAGTTCCTCATATCATTGAATCCAAAGAAATCTCATTTCATGGTGGAGGAAGGAAATATTTTGGGGAACATCATTTCCAAGGAAGGTATTAAAGTAGATCCCAATAGGGCTGAAGGCATCTTGAATATCGACAACCTACGCAGTAAAAAGGAGGTAAAATATTTCATGGGTAAGGTGAACTTTTTGAGGAGATTTATCCCAAACCTCGGAAAAATAATAAAACATATAACTTGTATGCTCAGGAAGGGAAACAATATTAAGAGGAACCCAGAGGCCAAGAGGTCCTTCGAAGATATCAAAATGGCTCTGACTAAAGCCCTTATACTAGCCAGCTCGGACTTTATGAAGGATTTCCTCCTTTTTTCATTTTCCTCGGAACACACTATTGACGAAGTACTGTTGGAGAAGGATGAATAGGATTTCGAGAAACCAATAGCCTACTTCAGTTGAGCACTGCATGATGCTCCCCTAAAGTATGACATTATGGAAAAGCAGGCATATGCCTTAGTAAAATATTTGAAGGAATTCGAGACATACATATTGCATTCCCATGTCATCACTTGTGTGCCCATCATGTCAGTAAAGGACATCTTGACTCAGCTTGACTCGGAAGGAAGGAGAGGGAAGTGGATAGCAGCCATGTTAGAATATGTTCTTGATATCAAGCCGACAAAGATGGTCAAGGGTCAGGGCCTTGCAAAGTTGATGGCGCAGTTGGATTGCGACGTTGTAGGTATGAAATTCATTGTTGATCTGTCAGAGTGTCCTCAAGAAGAAAAAGTTGTGCAGATGCCTCAACGTTTCATTGATTCACCATGGTATGTAGACATCACATATGTATTGGAGAATCTCCAGGCCCCTCCAAACGTGAGAAATACTAAGGAAATATTCCTCAATATTAAAGCAGTTAAGTTCTGCGTTTTGGAAAATTCACTGTATTGGAAAGATCCCAAAGGAATATTGTTAATTCGTTTGCTAGAAGACGAGGTGAAACGACCCATATAATATTTTCACAAAGGAGACTGTGGAGGGAACCAATATTGGAAGACCACCACGCACAAGATCCTGAGGGCAGTTATTACTGGTTGACAATTTTCACTGATGTATATAAAGAGGTCTCCAACGGCCATGAGTGCCAGATTTTTGATGGGAGGAGAAAGATACATCCCCTACCGTTAAAGCCAATCTCAGTCGAAGCACCTTTCATGTAGTGGGGCCTATATTTCATAGGAGAGATAAACCCACCATCCTCCGTGCAACATAAATGGATTCTCACGACCATTGATTATTTTACGAAGTGGATTGAGGCTGTCCCCAAAATGAAAGCCACTGACGCGGTCATCATACAGTTTCTAGAGACAAACATCTTGTCGAGGTTCAGGCGTCCTATTAAGATCATAATAGATAATGTGGTCGCATTCAAGTCTAAAAGGATGTAGAAGTTCTACCAGGATTATAACATAACCTTGGGGCATTCCACGACATATTATTCATAAGGAAATGGGTTAGTCGAATCCTCGAATAAGAGCTTGACCAGGATCATCAAAATGATCTTACAAGACAACAAGAGAGCCTGGCATAAGAAGATTATCTACATGTTGTGGGAAAATCGGATTACTACCAAAAAATCCATATTAACATCACCTTTTTAGATCGTTTATGACACATATTCAATCTTACCTACTATGTTGGGAATGTTCATCAAGAAACTGTTGCAAGATCAGGAGGCTGAGCCAAATGATGAGAAAAGGAGGATAAACCAACTGATTCACATGTAGCAGGCGAGGGATCAAGTGTATAATCGATCTCAACTCCATCAGGAGAGGATAAAGAAATATTTTGACAAACATTCCAAGTAGGAATATTTTTTGGTGGGAGATCTGGTGCTGAGATGGGACACAAGAAATGAAGATAATGTAAATCACGAGAAGTTCGATCACGTTTGGACACGGCCGTACAAAATTGGCATGTACTACGAGGAAAATGCTTATTTCCTGAAAGGACTGGATGGAGAGTGTCTTAGTTGGGGGCCTGTAAATGCCAGGTTCCTCAAATGTTACATGATGAATTAAAGTTCGTTTGATTCATTTGTCATTGTAAATAATCATTTTATTTTTGTGTCGAGTCAGTAGGTTAGCAAAGAAGTGAAGCCCGAAGTGAAGACCTTGAGTTTCTTTTGAAGTTCTAGAAGTTGTTTCAATGAGTCTAGTTTGTTTTATGTATGTCATTTATATTTCTTAGTTTCTAGATGTTGAATAAAGCCCAATGGTCATGAACTTGGTCTACTATTCTTTGCTACCTCACAGGGAGGATAGCATCCCCGTTGGAGCCAGTTGTTAGCACCGCCATTTTTCTTTCTATTTAGAGTCAGTTTTAAATCACGTTATGATCCATGTGCCCAAACATGTGAATTCAGGTACGTAGCATCGTGAGGTCAAAGTCAACAAATGGTTGGTTGGCCCTTGGAAAGGGGAAAGGGTGTTAGAGTCAGAAATGGTATATGTGGTATGGGAATGTCCTTTCCCAAAAGGTCGAATCCTATTAAGAAGCCAGTTTCTACGTACCCCAGTCGAGTCAAGTGGTTAATAAAGGTTGCATCAAAAAATGCCACATTTATTATAAGTTCATCATGAAGGCTAAGGGAATGAAAAATCACAACATTCATATTATACATGCACAAGAAACCGTATCACCTGCATTCCACAGGTGGGGATTTTCCATGAACAACCTGAAATTCAACTTGAAACATCTCGTCACCATAAATTAATTGGCTTTTATCATGTTTTCCTCTCTTGGATTATTCTTTATAAATCTCAGATGCTCAACGTGCCCTCCAGTCATAGAACCATGCCTAAGCTCTTTTCATAGTTCCCCCTTACCAATCTAGTTGGTTCAGAACCGCTCCTCGGTGCATTCGTTCAAAATGTTGCATGCAGAGTATACCTTGGTCGCACCATGGTGACTTCTTATAGCACAGGAAAGGGCACGCGAAGCGGTAGAACTGGGAGGTCCAAACCTAAAATAGATTGGAATTCTTCCGCACCCGTGATGACCATTCCCAGAGACATGGAAGAAACCATTCTTTCACCTACAGAAGAGACCAAATAAAGTCGCAAAACAACTGAAACAGAGAAATTCATACAGGAGAGGGAGATGGAAAGAGCCTCCAAACAAAAGCTGCCTCGGAGGAGGGGTAGGTTGAGAAAGAATGAGGAGATCATGAAGGATAAAATTCCAGAAGGATCATGTGTCATATCGACAGCTGAAGAACTACTCGAACGCGTCATTCGGCTAGAACCCGATGGGAAATCGAGCCACGAATGAGGGAATGGAGAAAGGAAAGTGGACTCCATGGGAGAAAGTGAGGGAATTCCATCTCAATAGTTGAAGAAAGAAAAGCTGGCTATTGCTGAGCTTTATCAGGAGAACAGAGAATTAAGGTGACAACTAGTGATAAGGACCGTGGAAGCATCATCTACACAGAGTCACAGAGGGAACATGGCATGGATGAAAAGGCATCTTAGAGAGGCGCAAAAATTTATTATCCAGCTACGAGAGGTGCAAATGTTCACAGAAGAAAGGCACACGGAGCATCCCAGAGAATGCGAAACAACCGAAAAGGAAATTTGTGTGGCTCTTGCCAGTGCATAAAAAAAGAAAGTTTAACGAGAAACATTTTCTTCATGAAAGTTTTTGAGTGACACACATCCTCCAAAGAACCTTACCATTTTGATAATGGTCGCGAGAATCAAACAACTGTTTTCTACGCACATCTCTTCAGCAAATAGGCACATAACAAGAGGCGAAACCGACCGTGCAAAAAACAAGTTTTTGACAGACACCTGTTCACTAGGATACCCGATCAAGAGATACAGTGACCCATTTTTCCCACCTCGGATTATGACCGAGGATCAGAACCCATGGAAAACTTGAAGACAATCATTAGTGGACAGGCATGATTATTTCCTACTTTGGTATAGTACCATGCAAAGAGTGTCTGGTGCATGTGGAAATTTTTTTCTAGTTTAGGGTTAACAGTTAGAAAGCAGGGCAGCCCAAGCGGCACCCTCATTTATATATTTCATCTTTTCGATGCAAGCCATGTTGGTTGGCAATTTTAGTAGACAATAGATATTGAATGTAATCTGAGTTTTGACCAGAATTTAATGCAAAGGTCCTGTGATTTGATGAAAATATTCTAGTTGTGATAGTCGGATGTATTGTGTTTCTTTCTTTGCATATGTGCTTTCCTGTTATCTTTAATCCATATCTTTTTCTGTCTATTTCGAAATGAAATATTGAACCTACAAATTTGTTGTACTATTCCCCTTTTTCGCGCCACTTAGACAAAATGTTTTTCTCTCAAGCTAACTTTGAATTCGTCCATAGTGGTGCTCTTGAGTTACTTCCTATAATTTCTCCCTCCACCATTACGGTTTTACACTGAAGTTTGTTGCTCGCCTAGCATTATCCTCTCGAATCCAGTCTTTGAGTCATTTTTCCCGTCTCTTCCTCAAATCGAACCCATAGCCCAAGTCTTACTTTTCCGTGCCAATATAACTAGAACCCATGTTATCATAAGTGTTAAATATAACCATCGTTTTCAAAGTCATATTCTGCGTAGAGACCGCACCTTTTCCGAGAGATCCCTCTCCAGATCCGAAAGGCTAGTTTCGAGTCTCAAAGTTGGTTGAAAAAGTTACCTTCATCATATGTTTGTCAACCGAACAGATTTACGGAGTGCTAACACCCTGCAAACAATGGAGTTCCAAAATGTGAGTCCACTAAATGACCAAAGCATAACATATTCATTCTAGTTATTCAAAATTTAATAGAAGGATTCAATGAACCTGGCAGGTTGAGATCTGAAACATGATCATAATCTATTGAAATATTTGATTGGTCATCCTCCAATTGGGATAATTCCATAGTTATACGTTGACCAATGGGGAGTGATACACAATATCATCTATCAACCCTGTCTGTCGATTCACAATCATCCCATTCATTACTACTACATGGAGCATAAAAGAAAGATAGTTTTCTCGTCCATATTTAAATTATTGCATTGTCTGAAGTTCTAACTGAATGGAATCCATGAGTTCCCTGGATTACATTTCATGCATACCATTGTGATCGATCTACATCAACCAACTCCCAAAAATATGTATGTACATGTCCTTTCTTTTGTGATTGGTATTCACAGGTTCATGTTCCCTCTCCCATTACTGAAGAACACCATTCTACAATGAATTTTGCATCTTGAATGAGTGAAGTAGTAGTGAACTTCATTTATTGATTTCATAATTCTCTTTTTATGCATGCACCTACTCCATCATGATCCCCTTTCCCGTGTCTAGACTCAAAATAGTTTCAAATGTGTGGTACCTTTACTTCTTTCTGAAACATACACAACCATTGAAATGCATGAGAATTTTTTAATTGGCATGCACAACCATTTGACCAAATCCAATGTTGATCCATCTGTATGTTCTTCTCCTTAAGGTGATTTTAGAACAAATGAAAACAATGTTGTACATAGGCTAAGTCATGGGACTGATCATCACTTATGTATAAGTGATGCTCTTTCAATATAACTTTGTTTCGTTAATTACTATCTGGTCCATGCATGTATGTGATATGTACCATTATGATGACCTTCTCTGAGTGATAATACTGGCTTTGAATATAATTTTGTGGTTGAAGGGTGTAGTTCTCAACAAAATCAAACATTGATAACACAGTACCAAAATGCAATGTATCTCTGCATATTCTAAAATGTTCATCCTACCATCGAGCCACATGGAAATGTTGAACATAATGTTGTTTCTTTTCAAATAAGTCCTTCATGAAGTTACAAACTTGTACACACTCTTTTTCAGAAGGATTCACAATGATGGGGTACACACTCTGTTTCAACATGATTCATGATGTTGGGGTATGCACTCTGTTTTAGAAGGATGATGTGATGTAGGAGCATCACTCACTCATCAAGCGAGCCAGCACATTGAGAGGAAACAAATGGATAGTGACAACATGCATTTTGAAATACTTTGGAAGTATTGCGTCGTCCTTTAAATGAAATCATTTATAAATAAGTGCAATTGTATTGTAAAGGGGACCTTGAGCCTTTAAGCTCTCGTCCTTAGTAGGTAGGAAGGCATTTATTAGATTTAATGCAGGTAGATAGATGTTTAAGTCTAGATTAGACAGTTTTAGAGTCTGAGAGGGAAAACTGATATAGACACCCTCACTTGTACATTCTAACATAATTCAGAATCATTCATTCAGGAGAAAGAAGAAAGAGCAGTAGAGAATTTGTGAAGAACACCCATGTACATATGTTTTTGAATTAATAGAAGAGAGTCTTTGATTCAATTTCATGGCTGGTGTTGTTTCTCTGTGTATGATGTTTATGTGCTCATGAATGTTTGTTTTCTGGTCATGCAATTTCTTTGAATATGCTGTGCATGTGATTTCAGAGGTTTTAACTGAAGTCTGAAAGAGAAGAGAATAAGTTTCAATTGTTTCTCTGTCTGAGCCAGGAGATTCCTGCATAGAGTGCAGTTGAATTCATCCGCATAGAGTGTGTTGATGAGGCTTGACAGTTAAACCCTTATTCTCATTCATCCAGAAGTTTAATTGGGTTGGTAGAATCGTGTGGGAGAAGTGCAGGATGAACTTGAAGTCTCAGTGGTTAGTCTGAGCAAAAGAAGGCATAGACTACTGTGGCCATAAGTGCACAGGGTCTGAGAGGCTCAACACTTTGAGAGTTGTTGAAGGTTGAACACGAGAAGTGTGTGCAAAGTCTATGAGGGAGTCAGAGTTGAAAAGCTCAGGAGGGATAGTTCCTTCGTGATACTGTGGAGACGGACCTAGGAGAAGGTTCGAATAGGACGAAGATTTAGAGTGAAATAATTCCTCAAGGGAGGAGGAATCGACGGCCAGGTTTCGCAGGGGGAGATTTGCGAAGTCCCGCCTACCATCAGATCTTGGAGCAGTTGCGTAGGATTTATCCCATAGGCACAGGAAGAGTCCAAGAGCCATCGGAACTTCAGTTCATCGAGATATTGGAGGTTCCGTGATCGAGGAACTTTTGAAACTCGAAATCGCGATTTGCGATTTCCCGAAGAGATTAGGGCCGTGGATCCCGAGCTGGACACGTGTTTGCAATCCAAAGAAATCAGGGTTCGGCATTCGGGATTTTCCAGTGAAAGGGGATTGTGACCTTTGAAATCATGATCACGCGATTTCCGATAGAACGGAGAGGGAAGGTAACGTGGCAAGGAGAAAGTGCACGTGTGTATCAGAGTTCAGGGTTTGGGGATTCGTGGTGCTAGTGAAACTCGACATCGTATGTACCGATTTCCCGATAGGGAAATCCCTGACAGGAATGGAAGGTGATTGCATTGAGGCCCATCGGGGTTTGAGGTTTTGATTAACGCAAGAACCGTGTAGACAAGTTTCTGGATAACGCTAAACTCGATTTCCCAATAAAGCAAAGGGGAGATCGTCGGGAGGAAATTTCTGTGGGTATTGAGAAGTCCCGTAAGGAGTTGGAAGAGTTCTTTAACTCTTTGGGCCTGAGTGAAAGAAGGTCCTGGTGGAAGCGGTTTGCCTATGAGGGGCACGACTGCGCTAGAGTGGTATGAGAGCGGGAGAAGAGTTCTCTTTGTTTCGGTAGCAGAGAGAAGAAATTTTCACCATGCCGCCCAGAAGAGAAAGGCAATCACCTGGTCCAGAAGACAGGGATGCACAAATAAGAGGCAGGCCAACAAGAAATCCAGAAATGGAGCGGCAAATGAGAGATCTCCGAGCAAGGCTTGAAGAGATGGAGACAACGCAGTGATGTGGAGTTGGTGCAGGGGATCTTAGCGATTCCGAAGTTGAAGAGGAAGCTGGACATGAAGAAGAGGTCACAACAGAGGATGCATGAACAAAGCGACTGATTAAAGCTATCGCCAGGATGAGTTCCAAGACTAAAATGGATATTCCAGCTTACGAAGGAAGCCTGGATGTCGAAGAGTTGCTGGATTGGATCTGAGCTCTTGACACCTACTTCTATTATGAAGATATCGAAGAGGATAAAAAGGTAAGGCATGTTGTTACTAAGTTGAAAGGACATGCAGCATTATGGTGGGTCGAGCTATAGGCAGATAGTCGTTCCAAAGGCAAATAGAAAATCAAAAGCTGGGACCGGATGATCGCAAAGATGAAGGAGAAGTTCATCCCCAGGGATTACCAGATCACATTGTTCAGGCGAATGTAGAACCTGAGGCAAAAGTTGATGACGGTGAAAGAGTACACCGAGGAGTTCTATAAGCTCAATATCCGAGCAGGTCATCGGGAGAGCGATGATGAGAAGGTAGCCAGATATATGAATGGGTTGAGATATGAAATTTAGGATGAATTAAGCATGGAAACCATAAGAACGGTTGAGGATGCTTATCAGATGGCTCTAAAAGCCGAGGAGAAGATGAGCCATAAGAAAGGTCAGTGAGGGCGAGGCAGAAGTCATCCCAGAGGCAAGGCGGTTGCCCAAGAGAAATATCAGAAGCCCAAGGAGGAATGGAAGAAGCCTCAGGGTAATATTGAGAGAGGTGGAACCTCAGAGCAAGGACAACAGTATGCTGAGCCGAGGAGACAACAAACTGATCAGCGAGGAGATTATGCTGATGAAAATACTTTTCCTAGTACTAGAGGAAGAGGAAGAGGCCGAGGAGGAGTCATCACATGTTTTACATGTGGGAAGGATGGACACAAAGTCGTTGATTGTCCAAATAGAAAAATGGATAGAGGAGAAGCTCACATTGCTGAAGCACGGAGGCGTGATGTTGAGAATGAAGACACCGAAGCAGGAAGGTCGCTGACGGTGCATAAGGTTCTCTTAACACCCGAGAAAGAGGTGGAGGACACAACTCAGAGAGGACGACTGTTCAGGACTACATGCAAAACCAAGGGCTGGAAGTGCAAGGTCATTGTGGAGAGCGGAAGCACAAACAATCTCGTTTCGACCGAGATGGTGGAGAAATTAGAGCTGGAGACGACCGATCACCCGAGTCCATACAAGGTCTCATGGCTACAAAAGGGACATCAAGTGAGTGTCACTAAACAATGTTTAGTTGAATTTAAAATTGGGGGATATAATGATAAGGTCCTATGTGATGTCATTCCCATGGATGTCTGTCATGTATTGCTGGGTAGACCATGGCAATATGACCGGAATGTGGTTCATGACAGAAGAATGAACACATATACTTTGGAGAAGGATGGGAGGACACACAGATTTCTTCCGAAAAAGGATGAGGAGGTGAAGCTGGAAGTAAGCAGTACCATACTTCTCATGAGTGGGAAATAACTTCTCACAGAGATGGAGAAGAAGGAAGATCCACAATTCTTTGTGGTTAGGAAACCGAGAATTGTCCTGACTAGCACAAGAGTGGACGATTTGCCAGAAGAGATTTAGGAACTACTGGGAGAGTTCACTAACATCATCGTGGACGAATTACCTCATTCATTGCCACCGATGAGGAGTGTGAGTCATCACATCGACCTCATACCAGGAGCAAGTTTACCCAACAAGGTTGCGTATAGGTTGACGCCACAGGAGAATGAGGAGGTCAAGAAGCAGGTCCAGGATTTATTGGACAAAGGACTGGTCAGGGAAAGCTTGAGTCTGTGTGTTGTTCCGACAATACTAAGTCCAAAGAAGGATGGAGGATGGAGAATGTGTACAGACTCCAGAGAAATAAACAAAATTACCATCAGGTACAGATTTCCACTGCCGAGAATGGATGATATGATGGATTGCCTGAGTGGGGCAAATTATTTTTCAAAGATTGATCTGAAGAGCGGATATCACCAGATTCGCATGAGGGAAGGTGATGAGCGGAAAACGACATTCAAGACAAATGAAGGTTTATACGAATGGTTTGTCATGCCGTTTGGCTTGACAAACGCATCGAGCACATTCATGAGGCTGATGAATGAAGTCCTGAGGGAATTCATCGGGAAGTTTGTAGTCGTATATCTGGATGATATATTGATCTACAGTAAGATGAAGGCTGAACATTTGAAACATTTGTCCATTGTAATGAGGAAGCTACAACAGGAGAAGCTGTTGATCAATATGAAGAAATCCTCATTTATGAGGACAAAGCTTATTTATTTGGGTTTTGTTATTTCGGCTAATGAGTTAAAGATGGATCCAGAAAAAGTGGAAGTGATAAAAAACTGGCCATCACCGAGGAATGTTTTCGAGGTGAGGAGTTTCCATGGACTGGCTAGTTTCTACAGAAAATTCATTAGGAACTTCAGTGGAATTAGCGCAGCGATGATGGACACAGTGAAGAAGCGACACAAGTCTTTTCATTGAACAACAGAGGCTGAGAAAAGCTTCAATCTGTTGAAGCGAAAGATCACAGAGCAACCAATTTTGGTGTTGCCTGATTTTCAAAAGACATTTTAGGTGAAATGTGATGCCAGCGGATATGCTATAGGAGCGGTCTTGAGTCAAGAGGAAAGGCCAATTTCATATTTCAGCGAGAAGCTGGATGAAGCAAAGCTGAAATACTCCACGTATGATAAAGAGTTTTATGCCATCATACAGGCATTAAAGAAGTGGAGGCATTACTTGATTCCGAAAGAATTTGTATTATACAGTGACAATCATGCATTGCAATTTGTGATTCAACAAGATAAGTTAAACCAGAAGCATGTAAAATGGGTAGAGTATATGCAGAATTTCACATTTGTGATAAAACACATTTCAGGAACTGCTAACAAAGTGGTTGATGCTTTGAGCAGGAAATGTTTATTGTTGCAGGAGTTTCGAGTCAAGACATTGGGTTTTGAGAATCTGAAGGACATGTACGCATGAGACGCAGATTTTTCAGAAGCATATGAAGCAGTTGAGAATCCCGTTCTCAGGGATCAGAGCCCATGGATAGATTTCATGATCCAGGAGGGATTGCTGCTCAGAGGAAACCAGTTATGCATTCCGAATTGCTCCATGAGGGAGAATCTGCTAAAGGAAAAACATAGTGGTGGATTAGTAGGACACTTTGGTCACGATAAGACATTCGCAAAACTGAGCAAAGCATATTTTTGGCCAGGAATGTGAGAAGATGTTAAAATATTTTTTGACAGATGCAGTATTTGTCAACATTCGAAGGGGAGAAAGCAGAACACAGGTCTTTATCAACCATTGCCCATACCAGAGAGACCATGGGAAGCAATAAGCATGGACTTTGTATTGGGTTTGCCAAGGACACAGAGAGGGGTTGATTCCATTTTTGTGGTGGTAGACAGGTTTTCAAAGATGGCACATTTTATTCCGTGTCAGAAGACCAGCGATGCGACGCACATCACAAACTTGTTTTTCAAAGAGATTGTTAGACTTCATGGATTTCCGAGAAGTATAGTCTCGGACAGGGATACAAAATTCATAGGTCATTTTTGGAGGACGCTATGGAAAAATCTAGGGACTAACTTAGTGTTTAGTTCAGCTTACCATTCGCAGACATATGGGAAGATAGAGGTGGTCAATAGAAGTCTTGGAGACTTTTTGCGGATCCTGGTGACAGAACACCATGGTAGCTGGGACAACATATTGCCACAGGCTGAGTTTGCGTATAATGATTCAGTGAATCGGAGTACAGGAAAAATCCCATTCCAAATTGTGTATGGGACACAACCGAGGGGAGTTTCTGAACTCAGGGAGTCAGAACAGGCTATGAATAGCAGTGCGAGCGCAGAAGCGTTCACTGAGGCGATGAAGGAACTTCACGGTAGGGTGAAGCAGCGACTGATGGATTCAAATCAGGAGTACAAACGCAGAGCAGATCAACATCAGAGACAACTTCAGTTCGAAGTTGGGGATCTTGTTCTAGCACACTTGAGGAAGGAAAGGTTCCCAAGGGGAACATATAACAAACTCAAAATGAAAAAGATCGGGCCATGCAAAGTCCTGAGGAAATTTGGAGAAAATGATTACGAGATTGAGTTGTCGGATGGCATCGGGATATCTCCGATATTTAATGTTTTGGATTTATACCCATATAAGGATGGAGAAGAAAATACTGGAACTAAGGAACCAGTGATCCAGTGGCAGAAGCAATTACCAGTTGTAGAGAAACCGTAGATGGAGTGCATACTAGACAAGCGAGTGGGGAGGAAGACCAGGTGAAAGCAGTATTTCGAGTACCTAGTGAAGTGGAAGAATCACCCAGTGGAAGATGCCAGCTGGGAGACTGAAGCAATGATACAGAAGCATGGACAGACCATCCAGGAGCTCATGGACAGGAGCCCATGAAAATTTTCAAGCCGAGCAGTATGATGCAGGAGCATCGCTCACTCATCAAGCGAGCCAACACATTGAGAGGAAACAGCTGGACATCGCCAGCATGCATTTTGAAATACTTTGGAAGTATTGCACCATCCTTTAAATGAATTCATTTATAAAGAAGCACACTTGTATTGTAAAGGGGACCTTGAGCCTTTAAGCTCTCGTCCTTAGTAGGTAGGAAGGCATTTATTAGATTTAATGCTGGTAGATAGATGTTTAAGTCTAGATTAGACAGTTTTAGAGTCTAAGAGGGAAAATGGATATAGACACCCTCACTTGTACATTGTAACATAATTCAGAATCATTCATTCAGGAGCAAGAAGAAAGAGCAGCAGAGAATTTTTGAAGAACACCCATGTATAGATGTTTTTGAATTAATAGAAGAGAGTGTTTGATTCAATTTCATGGCTAGTGTTGTTTCTCTGTGTATGATGTTTATGTGCTCATGAATGTTTGTTTTCTGGTCATGCAATTGATTTGAATATGATGTGCATGTGATTTCATAGGTTTTAACTAAAGCCTGAAAGAGAAGAGAATAAGTTTCAATTGTTTCTCTGTCTGAGCCAGGAGATTCCTGCATAGAGTGTAGTTGAATTAATCCGCATAGAGTGTGTTGATGAGGCTTGACAGTTAAACCCTTATTCTCATTCGCCCAGAAGTTTAATTGGGTTAGTAGAATCATGTGGGAGAAGTGCAGGCTGAACTTGAAATCTTAGTGGTTAGTATGAGCAAAAGAAGGCATAGACTACTGTGGCCGTAAGTGCACAGGGTCTGAGAGAATCAACACTTTGAGAGTTGTTGAAGGTCGAACACGAGAAGTGTGTGCAAAGTCTCTGAGGGATTCAGAGTTGAAAATCTCAGGAGGGATAGTTCCTTCATGATACTGTGGAGACGGACCTAGGAGAATGTTCGAATAGGACGGAGCTTTAGAGTGAAAGAATTCCTCAAGGGAGGAGGAATCGACGGCCAGGTTTCGCAGGGGGAGATTTGCAAAGTCCCGCCTACCATCGGATCTTGGAGCAATTGTGCAGGATTTAGCCCATAGGTGAAGGAAGAGTCCAAAAGCCATCGGAACTTCAGTTCATTGGGATATCGGAGGTTCCATGATCGGGGAAATTTTGAAACCCAAAATCGCGATTTGCGATTTCCCAAAGAGATTAGGGCCGTGGATCCTGAGCTGGACACGTGTTTGCAATCCAGAGAAATCGGGGTTCGACATTTGGGATTTTCCAGTGAAAGGGGATTGTGACCTTTGAAATCGCGATCAAACGATTCCCGATAGAACAGAGAGGGAAGGTAACGTGGCAAGGAGGAAGCTCACATTTGTATCGGACTTCGGGGTTCAAGGATTCGTGGTGCTAGTGAACCGCGACATCGTATGTATCGATTTCCCGATAGGGAAATCCCCGACAGGAACGGAAGGTGATTGCATCGAGGCCCATCGGGGTTCGGGGTTTTGATTAACACGAGAACCGTGTACACAGGTTTCAGGATAACGCGAAACCCGATTTCCCGATAAAGCGAAGGGGAGATCATTGGGAGGAAATTTCTGTGGGTATTGAGAACTCCCGTAAGGAGTTGGAAGAGTTCTTTAACTCTTCGGGCCTGAGTGAAAGAAGGTCCTGGTGGAAGCGGTTTTCCTACGAGGGGCACGACTACGCCATGATTTAGTAAGATGAGTGATGCTGGGGTACAAACTTTGTTTCAAAAGGATTTTTCCAAGATGGTTAGAGGTGCGATGGTATTAATGAAAGGAGTTTGTATTGGAACCCTATACAAGTTATTAGGGAATTTTGACTTGACTGGATGCAACAATGTCTATGCTCCTGAATTCGACTTGAATTTGACTCAACTCGACCAAAATCGGGATGAGTTGGTACAAACTAACTCGACAAGACATGATAAAATCGACCTGACCATGCTATGGCATGAGAGAATGGGATACATTGGATGAAAATGACTTTGATCTATGAACAATAAAGGTATGGTTGAAGGTTTTTCTGAATGTGATTTAGAAGTAGAATTTTGTGAACATTGCATATATGGAAAACAAAGTCGGGTGAGGTTTCCATTTGGAGTGACAAGGGAAAATGAGATTCTATAATTGGTGCATAGTGATGTGTTTGGCCCAGTTACAGTGCCTTCACTTGGTGGATCATATTATGTATTCTTCATAGATGATTTTTCCAGGAACACATGGATATATTTCCTAAGGAAAAAATCAGAGGTTTTCGAGAAATTTAAAGAGTTTAAATCTCTTGTAGAAAACCATATAGATAATAAGATTAAGGTGTTGAGAACTGACAATGGTGTGAATTTTATGGAAAATAATTTGATCAGTTCTATAAGCAGTGTGGAACAACACACCAAAATACCACACCATATACCCCACAACAAAATGGATTTTATGAGAGAATGAACAGAACGTTGATGGATAAGGCAAGGAGAATGCTCAGTGGTGTTGGGATCACATAAGAATTATGGGTGGAGATAGTCGACACTGCAAGATATCTGGTGAATATGTCTCCTTTGTCAGTGTTAGTCGACATGACTCCACATGAGGTATGGTCGAGTGAGAATCATTCAGTTTCACATATCAAAGTATTTGGATGTGATGCATTTGTGCATGTTCCCAAGGAAAAGAGGATTAATATAGACAAGAAGGTAGTCAAATGTATTTTCATTGTATACAAAGAAGGAATGAAAGGATATAAGCTTTGGGATCCTGCATCAAGGAGAATAGTGAACAATCGAGATGTGGTATTCAAATAAGTCAGAGGTAAGTCTGAGCATGAAGAAGTTGTTCAGACCAAGAATAAACCCAAGATGATGTGGTTTGAATTGAGGAACAAAGAAGATGATTCAAACGAGTCGAATGAAACCGAGGAACAGGTGGAAGATGTGGAACAAAAAAATCTAGTGGTAAGGAGGTCAAAAAGAGTAAATAAACCAGTCGAAAGGCATAGTCTACCCGAATTTTGTTTCACATTCTTTCTAAATACCATCGATGATGAGCCCAAGCCGGCCGGTGAAATAGTCGACTCGACAGAGGGTAAACTTTGGGAGAATTTCATGGTCGAAGAGATGGAATCCTTGCAAAAAATTGAGAAATGGGATTTAGTCAAGTTACCTAGTGGAAGAAATCTCGTCAGTATCAAGTGGGTATTCAGGAAGAAGATGAATGTTGTAGGAAAAGTTGATAATTTAAAATATTGACTAGTAGCAAAAGGTTATTTCAAAGTCGAGGGAGTCAACTTCGGTGATATTTTCCCCCCTGTTTCAAAACTAACTTCCATTAGAGTACTAATGTATCTAGCTACAACATTCAATATGGAAATAAAATAGATGGATGTGAAGACAATATTCCTACATGGGGACCTGGAAGAATAAATATACATGAAACATTCTAAAGGATTTGTAGTAAAGGGAAAGAAAGAGTTGCTGTGAAAACTGAAAAGGTCCCTCTACGGTTTAAAACAATATCCAAGGATGTGGTACCATAAGTTTGATACATACATCCTTAGTTTGGTATTTGTGAGAAGCAAAGTTGATCACTGCATATATTCCAATGAAGAAGGTTGGAATTTCATATGTAGCTTTGTATGTTGATGAAAAGTTGTTGATTGGAAACAACATGGAAACAATAAAGGAGGTGAAGAAGCAGCTATCCTCCAAGTTTGACATGAAGTATCTCGGTGTAGCTAAATTCATTTTCGGAATGGAGATTAAGAGAGACCAAGCCACCAAAAATATTTGGTTGAATAATACAAAGTACATTGAAACAATTATGAAATGATTGAAGATGCAGGATTGAAAACCAATTAAGTTGTCAATTCCTGTGGGAGCAGGGCTTACTGTTGAATAATGTCCAAAGATAGATGAAGAAATAGAGGACATGGCACATGTTCCCTATGCAAGTTTTATTGGTAGTCTAATGTATGTGATGGTTTGCACTCGATGATACATTGCCCATGCAATGGAAGTATTGAGAAGGTACATGTCGACACCTGTAAAGGAGAACTGTAAAATAGTCAAGAGATTATTCAAGTATTTGTGTGGTACAAAGGACTATTCTATATGCTACCAAGGAAGTCCTAGAGGTGATAGTGGTAAATTAAATGTACATGCAATTTTTGACACTAATTGGGTTGGAGATTGTTATAATTTTAGAAGTTACAGTTATCTTCTTTAGAATTCATTAACAATTGTATGTAATAGGATCACTGAAATATAAATAATCACATAACATAAGAGATATCCTTGGAAACCCTCGTGGGGGAGAAAACCTAGAAACCAATTCTTCAATATAGATTCCTTCAACCAGTACAATGTCACATAATAACTCTCCACAAATAGAACAAGACCAAGATACCAAAGAACAAGAAATGAAGACCTCCTACACTAGACCTCCTTTCCTATGCTCCAAATACATAAGAGAAGGTGAGTTTTGTGTGTATATAAATGAGAGGAACTCGATCTCTATATATACACATAACTTGGCTCCCAAAAAGACGCAACCCTAAGAGGGTTTTTTATTTTATTTTTAAAATAAGGATAATAATAAAATAGTAATTTATTTTGAGATGCAATAATATTACAATAACCTTCTCGACATTTGAATAATACAAATTCAAAATAATATATTCCATAGTTAAATCAAAATATCAACACTCCCTCTCATCTAGGAAGGTATTATTTGTTGCCACAGAAGCTCATGACCATTGAATATTGAACATATGAATCTATACATCATCGGATATCCATAGTACAACATGACTTCACAACCAATGCATCCAAGGCCTCTGGGTATCTCTCAAATAGCTTCAACATGTCACCATGACATCCACTACCCCACAATGCATCTGTACCTCATCATGTGCACCCTTTTGACTTCACAACCAATGCATCCAAGGCCTCTGGGTAGCTCTCAAATAACTACAATATGTGTCTAGGACATCCACAACCCCATAATGCATATGTACTTGGTCACTCCCTATGAGGAGTGACCACACCAAGATTGTCCCTGAAGTGATTGGAATTCGTCCTAGACAGTGGATTGGTCAACTTGTCTAGAGATCGCTCCTTGATAGTCACATACTAGAGCCTCATTTCTCCCCTATGCACCATATCCATGATATAGTGATGCTTGATCTCAATATGCTTCAACCTGTCATGGAAGAAGAGATTCTCTGACAACTTCATGAAACTCTAGTTGTCACACCAAATGCATGTCGTCTTTAGTTTAAGACCAAATAACCTAGACAATAGATTCTGAAGCCACACTTCTTCTCTACAATTTTCACATGATTCAATATAGTCAGCCTCAACCATACTAAGTGCTACACATGACTTCTTCCTGTTCCTTGAACAAACCATAATAGATCCCAGAATGAAGAAATATGTCAAAGTACTTTTCCGATCAGGAAAACTGTCGGCTCAATCTGAATCTGAAAATCTATATAACCCAAACTTTTGGTTTGTCACATACCTGAGACCATAATAAAATGTAACCTTAAGGTACCTTATCACATATTTTTCTACAACCAAATGAACCTTCTTGGGTTGCTCCATATATTGACTCAGCATTTTCACATAAAAACTTATATCTTCTCTTCTGTTCATCAAGTGCATCAACGAACGCACCATTTTCCTATATAAAGTAACATTCATAGTCTTTGAAGTTGTATCCTACAGTAATTTCAGATTTGATACCATAGGTGTAGCCATTTCCTTGCAATCCAACATCCCAAACCTCTTTAGGATTTACACTACATACTTCCCTTGATTAAGAAAGATTTCATCATGTATATGCCATACCTCAAGACCCAAAAAGTAATGCATCATCCTAAGATCTTTCATCTCAAACTCAACAACCAATTTTCTCTTACACTTTGAGATGAGATTTTCCATGCGTGTTAGAAACAGGTCACCCACATACAACAGTAGTATTACAGGACCATCATCCACAACCTTAAAGTAAATATTAGGATCTTCATTGTTCTTTGTAAATCCTGAGCTCATTAGAAAACTATCGATCCCTCCATACCATGCTTTGGGTGCCTTCTTCAATCTATATAAATCCTTCTTCAAACTGTACACATACATATCCCTGTCATGTACCTCAAACCCTTGTGGCTTCTCCACATATACATCCTCTTTTATTTCACCATTCAATAAGGTTGTCTTCACATTCATCTGATGCACCTTACATTTCATTACTGCGACCAATGGAAGTATATTCCTAATTGAGGTACATATCACCATAGGAGAAAGTTTCTCCTCATAGTCAATGCCCTCCTTCTAATAGAATCCTTGAGCCATAAATCTAGCCTTATAATTTCCAATACTGCCATCAACTACATGTTTCATTTTGTAGATTGATTTTGGACTTACTACTGATTTCTCCTTTGGTATGGAGACCACATTCCAGACATAATTCTTTACTATGGACTGATATTCCTCCCCCATGGAATCCTTCCATTCCCTGTTTTCAACAGCCTCTTCATAACTGGACAATTTTGCATCCATGATATCACACAAACATGCCACATAGATGGAATATGGTTTCGTTTTCTTACTTTCCCTGAGATATTTTTCTGTGGCACAATATCTTTCTGCATATCTAATGAGCTCATGTGCCCAATATGGTCTTCTCTTGTGAGAAGGCATCTATGCTATCCTCTGAGGTTTTGCCATATCATTATCCTCATGAATGACTTCCTTTGGTTCAACTACTTCTTCCTATGGAACTTTAGTAACTTATTCTCCTCCTCTTGAACCCCTTTTTCACAGTCTTGTTTCGATTTGATGAAATATGAACTCTCATCGAAGGTAACATCTCAGCTAATATTGACTTTCCGGTGACTAGGAATATATATCCTTTATACCTTCGATGTGTCACTGTAACCAAAAAATATTCCATTCTTTTTGGATGGATCCAATCTTGTCCTCTTTTCCTTGGGGGCATGCACAAATACGAGGCAACCAAATATCCTTAGATGGAAGACTTCCAAATTCTCTCCTAAAAACATCTCCTTTGGTTAATTGTTTTCAGATACAATGTAGGGAATTATGTTTTTCATGTACACTACAATATTTGCTTCTTCTACCCACATATGCATAGGTAGATCTTGATCATGGATCATATCCTTCACTGCTTCCATGATTGTCCAATTATTCCTTTATGCTACTCCATTCTGTTGAGGATTGTAGGGAGTAGAAAACCCCCTCTTAATCCAATCTTCCTTGCAATATTATTTGAATTAATTTTAAGCGAATTCCCCTCCATTATCTAATTGCAGGGTATTTATCTTCCACTCTGTCAGGTTTTCTACCAGTTCCTTAAATTATTTGAATTTTCGAAACACTTCATTATTTTCCTTCAACAAATAGACGCAAGTTTTATGTGAGTAATCATCAATAAAAGACACATAATATACATACCTTCTTAGTTAATTTGTTTACATAGGTCCAGGCACATATGAGTGCATGATGTCTAATAATCTTTTGTCTCTACTATCGCTACTGGGAAAGGAGTGCTTCACATTCTTTCCTTGTGCGCAACCTTTGCACATGCCATCTGGTTTTTCCTGGATCTCTGGTAGTCCCGTCAACATATTTCTCACAATCGGTAAGGCCTTGTAATGTAGGTGAGAAAATATCATGTGCCATAATTTACTGGGATTCAGAATGTCATGAATTAATGTTGAATCTGATCACCCTTTGAATTTGTGGAGTCCTCCCTCTTAAAATCTAATCACCACAGCAACATCAAAATTATTCCCTCTAGGGCACGTAAGAACTTGTCCATCAAAAAATGCAACTATGAAACCCTTCTCATCCAATGTTGAAATTGAGAGAAGGTTCTTCTTCAATCCAAGAATATAGATAAATTCCTTCATCGTCATTATCTTTCTTGAGTCTAACTTGTAGAAGGATTCTCTTACTCCTTTGATCGAATACTGATAGTCATCTCCCAATTTCACCTTGTGCGGTGAATCCTCATGAGTAAGGTTAGACAATGAGTCTTTATAACATGTCATTTTCTTGGAAGCACCACTATCCACCAACTAAATGTCACTTCCATGAGTGACAATTCCTGTAAGGGTTGAGATATGAACATACTCCTCATCACTTGATTCATATTCCTTTGCAACCTTCTTGGGTGGCTTATCATCTTCAATTGTATGAACATGATTCCTTTTAATTCCTTTATTTTCCCTTGGTCTTTGAATGAGGGAACAATTCCTAGCAATGTGTCCCATTTTCTAACAACAGAAACATATGATATTTGGGTTATTTCTTCAGCCCTTATGAATCTTATTGGGTGAGGAGAGTTCTTTATTTCTCTTTCATTTCCTAGTGTGGGAGGCTAGGGCTTGATCATTATCTATCATCTTCTCTTCTCTTGTTTCCAACCTTGCTTCTTCTTGGTTGCAATCTTCCCATATCCTATTGAACTTGTGTAGCTTCCTTCTTGATCATATGCCTTGAATAAATGCATCCCATGACCTTGGGAGGCCATTAAAGGTGGTCATCACCATTTCTTATCCATTCATTGCATCACCAATGGCTTCTATATTATCCTTGATCTAGTGCACTCTTGAGAAATAAGAGTGGATGGTTTGTGAATTCTGCATCCTCAAGTTATTTAACTAGGTTGTCAAGGTCATTCTTTGGTTGATCTTGTTTCCTTCAAAAATTCATGTTAAGGAATCCATCATTTATTTTGGACTGGATAATGAATCCATGTGATGAATAATATGATCCTTAATGGAGTCTCCAATAATCCTCTTTTCCTTGACCATATCCTTCTTGTGATTTTATTTAGCCTCGTCTCCCTCTATTTTTGAAACCTCTTCTTTAGTGAACTTCTCTAGATAATTTTCTTCTAGGAGGAGAGATACTCTATACCTCTAGGCTCTAAAGTTTTCATCTTCCTCTAGCTTCTCATCAATATTGGTTCCGATAGTCATCCTGCCCTTAAATCACAAATTATGTATTCTAAATATATGATCCATGAAAAATATGCACTCCACTAGGGTGCACTTGTTGGTGGTATTGTCTTGTCCAACAACCACTGCTATCAATAAAAATGACTCATTTTGTCTTCCATATCTGTGAACTATCTTCTATTCACACATTCTCTGATACCATGTTATAATTTTATAAGTTACAGTTATCTTCTTTAACATTCATTAACATTTACATGTAATAGGATCACTGAGAGATAAACATTCACAGAACACAAGATATATCTTGGGAAACCCTCATGTGGGAGAAAACCCAACAACCAATTATTTATTATAGATTCCTTCAATCATTATAATGCCACATTATATATCTCTTGTAACACCCCAATACCAAGCCCCAATTGTAAATGTGAATATGTTTTATAGGCTGGTGAGCCAGGTTATTATAGGCCAGAAGGCTTATGTGATTATTGGGTTGGAGAGGCTAGATGCTAAAGGTCAATGAGCCTATTTTTGTATATATAATCACTCATATCATTATTAAAATAAATTGATGTGTGTAGAACAATCACGATAAAGAGTATGGGGGAATAAACTCCACTAGGAAGGCCAAGGGGGGGCTAAGAGCCTAGGAAAGGGGCTAAGCTAGAGGGATTATCTCCAAGGGAATATTATAATATTATTCCTAAAATACTAAGATATGGATATAACCGATGGTATAGTAAGTTATTATGAGAAAGAGAAATGAAATGCAAGTGGAGAGAAACGAGTTCCTAGAGGTCCATCTGTCATCAAGGGCACATGCAAATAAATATGGGGAAATTAGTCCATTTCGGACTCACTCAGTCATTCGTTCCATGCTCTCCATCATTCTTACCCCTAGAGCCTGCACGTACTCCTTCAACCATACCCCCATACTTTTACAGTTATCAACAATGAACCGTACCCTTCTTGTTATGAGAAACGCACCAGAACCTTCGTGCAACTAGTAGTATATTTGTATCTTACCCATAGGTTGTTGTTGTCTTTACCTGTACCTTTCCTAAATGTGGTTTCTTCCATCACCTGTTCCATACCCGAATTTTGTTATGGCCTTCACCTGAACCCATACTTGGTTGAATTAAGAGAGGAATTAAAGAGGGGGGTTTTCAAGCCCATGGATTGAAGAGGTGGGTTGTCAGGCCCGTGAGAAAATCTCTCCAGGTGAGAGAATTGTCAGGAATATATTTCCTAAGGGATCCCGACAACAACTACAGTTCTATGAGACTTCTTGTCCGACTTGCTATAGAATCCCTGGAAGGGAAATGGGGTAGCCAAAGGACTATTGAGAAAAGAAGGTGAATACTTCATGGGGTGGGACATGAATGTGGGGAATGAGAGGCTATAGACTATTAGTTTGAGTTGGCAACGAGGATGAAATACTTCTTGTTGTCTATGTAGCATGAGCTTGGTTAGAAATCCCTTTACCCAGGTGGATTTTAGTCCGAGCTCGGGGGTGACCCACTATTGAGAGTTCCGAGAAGCATGGTATAAGGATGGGAGGATCGTGGAAGGTCTACATGCATTTGGTGGTCTTATATCAAAGATAAGTATCAAATGTTTGTTAATTTACATGTTGTGTATTTATACATGTGTTTATGTTTATGGGTTTTGCCTGTGTATGTTTCATGTGTATTTTTACTGTTCTTTCCACGTGAATATCTGTATTTGCAGAATATATTTGTCTACTTAAAGTTTTATATATATACAAATGAAATTGTTGTTTTAAGTGGCATGAACCAACGGTCTAAGTCTAGGGATGTTACATATCCACAAATAGACCAAGACGAAGATACCAAAGACCAAGAAACCAAGACCTTGTGTGCTAGAACTCCTTTTCTATGCTCCAAATACATAATAGAAGGTGATTTGTGTGTGTATAGAAATTAAAGGAACTCAACATCTATTTATACACATAAATTGACTCCTCAAAAGATGCAACCCTAAGAGGGGCCATTTTGAATTTTACAATAAGGATAACAATAAAATAATAATTTCTTTTGAGCCGATTTATACAATAAGAGTACAATAACCTTCTCAAGGTTTGACCAACACAATTAAAAAAGAATATATTTTGTAGTTACATCAAAATATCAACAAAAATCTGGATCGACGAAGGTCAATCAACGGATATGTATTCAAGATGTTCGGTGGAGAAATAAACTTGATGAGTAAGTGACAGGTGGTCATAGCCTTGTCAACAACAGAAGTTGAATACATGATGGCCACTCATGGAAGCAAAGAAGCGGTATGGCTACAAAGGTTGTGTTCAGGAATTAGGTTTGAGTAGAGAGCTATGAAGCTAAGTTGTGATAGTTAAAGAGAAATAATTCTAGAAAAGAACCATGCTTATCATTAGAATACTAAGCACATTGATGTACAATACCATTTCATAAGAGACATGGTGGAAAGTAACAAGGTGCTAGTAGAGAAAGTAGACACATTGGAAAACATAATAGACTCGTTGACCAATTCTGTGAGTGTTGTAAAGTTCTCTTGGTGTAGAGGGGAAATGGGCATTGTTGCCCTGGGTCTATGAATGAAAGATCATGAATCTCATGTTTCAACAAAGAGTACAAAAAGTGGGAGAATTTTTTGTTGTTATATTATTTGCAGTGAAAGTATAGTTGAGTTGAATCGACTGAAGGTCAAAGTCGAGGTGGATCGACAACAAGTCGAAGGTCGAGGTTATTCGATCGGGTAAAGTCGAAGTCAAAGGTCGAGGCAGTTTGCCATGGTAAAGGCATTGAAAATAATTCTAAGAGGTCAACCAACATGAGGCCAACAAGAAAATGTGTGGTGATCGATTGAATAATGAATGAAGTTTGATTGGTAGTCGACTAGTAATATGACTTGGAGTCGACTGTAAAAAAATCATAATATTTTCGAGATTTGTAGCCAATAATCTGCTTGGATCTGTAACCATTTTTTGGGCACCAAGTATTTAGGGTTTTTCCTGTTGTAAATACTATAAAGAGACGTGGTGTAAGGTCGTAAAGGCTAATGAATTAATTAGTGTCTTTAGAGTAATCTTTAGATGTAGGTTTCTAGTCATGCATATGTAAGTCGTATTGGCTACAGGGTTGTTCTTTCATAAGAAAGAGGGTATGTTGTCGATTGTGTTTTAGGTGTGGATCAAGGTTAGACATGTTAAATTTTATTTATATTGAATAAGACAACAAGAGAGAAGAATTCTCAAGCAATGTTGGTTTTCCCGGTTTGGGTTTCCAAGGTAAAATCTATGTGTACTCTGTGATTGCTTTGTCATTTACGTTCTTGATTACAAATTATTCTTCTCCTTAGCTAGGTTTAGTGTGGAAGTGTCTCTCATTTCCCGAAATATTTATCATTTTTACAAAACTCTAGTTGTTGACTATCATCTAAATGACTGTAATAAGGTGGGGTTTGGACACCCAAGCCTCATGTACTATAGAACAAACTAAGTAAGCTAAAAACCATGAAAATTAAGAAATTGGAGGATTATTCTCATCAAGAGACACCTGCGGTTGGGGAAATTCCAATTTGGCAAACTCCAGGACAACTAGATTGTCCACTAAAAATTTCATTTATGATCAACTAGTTTAACTTGCAATTGCACATCATATAGATGCAACAATATTTCCTGGTGTGAATCATGTCGCTCGACGAGAACACAACCCATTTTAAATTTCGCATGCCATTAAATATCAATGGTATTCAAATACTGATATTTTATAGCACAAGTGGTGCTCAGATCCAAAATCCACAAATTCATTGAGTGCAACACTTCCTCATCTGAAATGAAGTGTCTGATCCCTCGAGCACCTACCTCTGCCAAGTCCATATTGGATTTGATCTATGGAAAGGTGTGGGAATGATAATATTTGTCTTAGTCCTTGACCACCATGATGAGACGATATCTTGAGTGACCATGAGAAGAGCTCCCTTTGGAGCGGTAGGAGGAACCACCACAGGACATGGGAGTAGAAGAGACGAGATGAAACTTCATGGAAATGCATAGAAGGTGGAAGTAGGGTTCGAAAGGTTGTTAGGGGGAGAATGAGTGTAAAAAGAGCAGATGGGAAATAAGGTAGCGAGACTGGGACAAAGGAAACAGAGGGAAGATAAGACAACAGTCGTCGCATCGCCATGAATGAGGGGTGATATCATAATGGGCAGAGTGCGGGGTCATTGAGTTAATAATTATAGGTGATGTAGCTTCTAGAGGGAGGGACGTGCAAAGAACAAGACATAGAATCCAAATTTACCAAGGGCGCATCATTGGATCAAGACTGGGGATTGAGTGATGACGAGATACAAAGGTTAATTTGTGTGTGAGGAAGGTGGAGTTATGGCATATGGTGGGATTTCATGGTGGGTCGTAGGTGGGTGGTAGGTGCCACCAAAAAAGGGTGATAGGTGGGAGATCAACTTGAGGGGCGACCCCATGTCTCATCGCTTCAGTATAAATATCAGATAAAATATAGGACAAATATAATTATTTATTTTTATAATATTATTAATAAAGTAGAAATTGCAAAGTGTGAATTGGTTGAAACATATGACCATAGAACAAAGAAAAAAATGTGTAACTACAAAAACATAGATATAGAATGATGAATAATGGTGAATATTTTTTAATAGGAGATTTGTGTAACTTTTCCTCAAACATTTTTTTTCTTGGAAGAAATGGAAAAAAACGACTATGTACTTACGCATATTTCATGGATGGTAAATGGGGTAAACAGTGGCCCCCTCATTATGTATCAAGGGAGTCTAACATGTAACTTCCTCAAATGATCACTACCGGAGAGATATCATTGAGGTGGAGGGAAACCAATTATAATTATAATATTAATATGTATTTTGGAATTATTTTTATTGAAAACATGGTTTTGATGTGGTCACTTACAACTGAACCGACCCAAATTTATATCAATCCAATAAATATATATATCACAATATCTCTCTCTCTCTATATATATCACAATTGGTTCAAATTCATAAGGCAGGTTGAAGCACCGAATTGTGTCAGAAGATATTTCATTTACGATGTCCAAAATGTAGTTACATCATTGTTGTTAAAGCCTTCATACATTGAATTGAATATTCTACTTAGGTATTATTAATTAAAATTGTTAACAAATGCCATCTGATACTAAATTGAGGACCTGAGGATGTCCAAGTAAAAGAAGCTACTATAAAAATCATAAATCTTCTCTTTTCGTCGACATTCTCATGTATATAAATACTGTTAAAACTAAATGTCACCTTTGGATTTTATTGAAGGTAAGCCCAATACCCATTAGTTTATATGTCACGGGAAATTGAGTTTTAGGTGATCAAATGGAGAAGACTCAATGAAAAATAATGTTCTAACTCAGAAATATGGACTAGAATGCACTAGCCATTGAGGTCTCGAATCAACTTCAGTCAGTAAGTTGGAGTAAGGGTGAGTAGGAGGAATATTTAGTGTGAAAAGTGCAGAGGTCCTCTATGAACATCATATTTTCCAGCAGCCTAAGAAGGAAAAACTTAAACACAAGGTCCTCTTGGATTCAAATTTCATGAAAGATGAAAGAAATCATAACAATACTATAATCAAACATTTATCATAATACAGTTACAACAATCCATGTGAACCAATCAAACATGAACTCTCTCAGTATCAGAGGCAAATAAGTTGGAGTAAGAAAGATGACTTAGATTAATCAAAATGTCTAAAAAAAAAATACATAACTAGAGAACCAGTTGTTCTCAATCAAAATATTACAATAGCAGGGAGCCTAGCTCAACAATTCGACCATTACAAAATATCAAAACTGAGTATATATACTCAAAAGTGCTGAAAATACCAGGAATTTGATCATATCATTGACTTCAAAACCTTCAGTTAGAACCCACTCTGTCAATTTGTGAAGACCTCATTATGTCAGATGCGAGATAAGCATAGTTATGTGCTTTACAGGAAAAATTGCCATAAGGAAGATTCAGATTGTAAGTGTGCATTCACGGACGCTCTCAGTCTTCTTTCCATTTATTGAGTGTTTTGAAGTTTCAACCACCAGCTCTGTTTCCATTAACTGATATCTCCTTGGGATCGAGACCGGACCAGGTAACCAAGGGATGAATAATTGTTGCGATTAAATGCAATTGTAAATGAACATATGAACACAGAGCCATTGGTATGATTGATATATGTGGTTAGGACGATTCTGCTATTTGAGGTGCAGTCGTTGAATTTTACCCGTTCACCAATTCTGGAATACATAAGACCTTACGTGGAGATGGTACCAAATTTGGTGCTTTAAGAGCCTTGGACGCAGAGCAGAGGATGAGAACCCTATGAATTTGGCCTTGCTCCAATGTGACCTTGGGTTGTGACTCAAATCCTTATCCCAAATGGTATCTCGAGATTTCACGCTTAGGGAGTCTTCACCTCCCCTACTCCAGATTTCCTGATGCCCAAGTCGATGAAATCACCTTGCTCAGATCGATGGTTAGATCCTTTTCACGATCGACGACTGTGATTGCTTCTTCAGAACTCCTAATCGGTCATCTCCATGTGATGGGCACCAACCTTTACTTATGGACCCGCCTTCCATAGGACCTTGGGTTGTGATCCTAAGCCCACTCTCCGAGTTCTTCGTGAACTCGTGCTGTAGGAAACTTGTGCATTTCTCCCAGCAAACCTTCGATTCGCAAAACTGAGAATCTGCTGATCTATTACCATATACCCTTCTGGATCGGATGGTCCATCTTTACTTCACACTTCACGCTTCGGGACTATGGGACCTTGACACTTTGGTAGCTTCGACACTTCTCATTTCAAAACTCTTGAATCTCATTCTAGCAAACCTTCGGATTGGATGCCACCTGTCCCCTTAAGATCTGATGGCTCTTACTTATTTTGGGCTTTGAGACATCAGACCTTTGATGATTAAATTTAACATTATTTTGAATTCCCGATTCTCGCGATAATTTTCCATCGTTGATCTCTCCCAATGAGATATACGACCCAGATTTAATCTTTGCTTGACCTTGATCTCAGTACTTTGCTACGGTGCTAATCTTTGAGAAAATTTGGGTTTTTGAATGCCTGTGCACTGTCGATCTGATTTTCCTTATTGGATCTCCATAATTGAAAGATAAACTTGTCTGGTTGTTTGATTTGAGTCCAAAACAGACTGCTTTGAGTATCGTGCATTGAGCCTGTGGCTGCGGCCTGTGTAAACAAAGACTTTGATGACTTGATAGGGGTTGGGAAACAGGGAGACTGTGGCACTTTAAACACAGAGGGGGGAAAATGAAAACAATTTTACAAGCCGAAGGGGAAAATCCTTAAGAATTGGTTTGCGAAAGGAGAGAGAGTAGGCAAAACACAGACTTAGGTAGAAACCATAGCCCCATAAGACTCTAACAAGTTTGTGTGATAACATTTGGCTCCACGGGGGATGACATGTTCCCTGTGATCTTCCAAGAACAAGTAGTTCTAGTGCCTTAGTTTTTGGGTTATGGAGTCATTCTCAAAAAACGTCATGCTGAGGATTACAGGCCGATAATTACTCTAAACAAAAGAAAATACATGGGCTCCACAAAGAGATGATTTATGTATAGTCCTAGGCTAACTAATTTTTACAAAGCGTTAGGTGAAAGCAAACTTCAACCATAGCCACCCAGACTGTTCAGTAATATAATTCTTCTATTTATTGCAAATAATCCATAAAAGTTAAGGGAAGTATGAAAGAATAAATAAAACATGTATTGGAACACTGGAAATACCTCTGAATGATGATAATATGAACAATTTTGTAGGCTCCAATTCTTTTGGAAAACATAGTTCGGTATGTAACCCCACAGGGTCGCAAAATTTATGATCACGAAAGCTTGACTAGTAAGAAATTACCTCATGTACTTCATTGTTTCTCACCCATCATTTGATGTTCTCTGAGTATACAGGTGGGTGGAGGACAAATGCAGGTTGGCTAATCCCAGGTGATATTTTCTCACTTATAGTTTCCAGGACAGGAATATCCTCTGCATTTCCTTTATAAGAGAAGCAAACAAACTTTGCCTTTGACTCTGAAAAGCTAGGAAAAAACATAGAGTAACCTTCCCTATCTTTTGATGCTAGCTTTTCATCTATCTCAGCTTCATAGTCAGGAGAAAAATCTTTTGCATAATACACTTGCTATTCGACATTGGGATATTCAGAAGAGACATGTTGATCTTCATGAACGCTTAAAACAATAGACACATCTGATATGATGCCAAATGTTTCTATGTTATCTCTATCATAAGGAATATCATTCAACACCTCATGCTATTCATGGAAAATGATTTCTTCCACAATAACAAATTCATCACAAAACTGGTCTTCAGGTAGAGTCTTTCTAAAACAAAGAAAACTCATCACAATAGTTTTCATAAAGACACTCAACTAGAAAATAATATTTATAAAACGAATTGAAATCTGCATCAAAACTGGTCAAAGAGCTGATGCTTGAAATGGGAAGATATTGACACCAATCATGAGCAATCCATTGTAATGAATACTTGAAAAGATAAATCTGAATATCTTCATGCATGATATGAATTCGATGAATAAATTCATGAAATTCCAACAAATGCTCAGTTGGTGCTTCCCACTCTTTTCCTCGAAATCTAGGAAGGATACTTTCCCATTCATCTCTACTAGGTGGTGGGTTAGGGAAACCGATTATTTTTGAAAAATCACAGAAGAAAGCCTCTGAGCTAAGATCTGGTCCATTTCAAACCAGTGGAGTCTCCATTGGGTTCTTTAATCATGGAGTTTCCAGGTGAATGATGTTGATATTATGGTAGCCGCAGGAGATATTTACCTCCACGTGTAAACCTAATGAGAATATAATACTTTGGGAAGCAAGAAGAAACCCTAATCAGTTAGCTAATAACCCTAGAAGACTTGTCAGCTCAAGAAGATAATTTATATTAGGTTATTGGCCTCCAAAAGAGGACGTCGGCCAGAAGAAATAATAATATATTGAATAGACAAATACCCAGAATGAGAAGTTGGCCCACACAGTTAGCCAAAATTACTATAAATACAGGAGGCTAGTCTTCATTCTGGCAGACAGTCTCAGAATTGCAGAGCAACACTTGTGCGCACTGCAGTGTCTAGTTTTGTGTAAAAGTTTAGAGGAGAGCTATCGGTGCAGCTGCTGCAGCTAGCAGTTACATTTTGTCTTGGAATATCTCTTGGCTAGGGGTTGGACTATCTGATCATCTCTTGTTGGTGCGCTATCCTTGGAGAAATGTGCAATACCCTTTGTTTAGATATCTAGCCTAGGGTTTGCTTCCAGAGTGATTCTCTGTCAAGGTTAAGGTGCTCAGAGGGTGGCTTCGGCCTATGGTTGGGTGACAATAATGATATTGTCAATGGTAAAATGAGCACATCCATTATATTCTAACAGGTTATGGGCCCACAAATCCTTCACTCAGTCAAACCGCTGGAATGAAGAACTGTTGCTAGGGTTTCTAGCAGGAGTAGTCACCATAGCACTGTCCCTGGGGTTACTAGCAGGTGCAGTTGTACAAACCCTAATCCTCTTGTTGAGGCACCTTAAGTGAAGGAATTGACCTAATCTCCAGATAGATCAGTGCGCCCTAGCCTAGCGCATCTCCTGGTACTATCAACAAGCCAAGATGTGAAGTTTGAGTTTTTGGTCAAATCTAGGGTTTGACTAAGTCAAAGAAACCATGAATTATTCTATGAAGTCATAGAACAAGTTAGATGGAGCTTCTAAATTCAGAGCGTGGAAGAAAAGGATTGACCTCATCCTTTCCAAGAATAAAGTGTTGGATATCGTGAAAGGAAATATCATGAAACCAGAGTTTGAAGAAGGAAAAGAGAAGGAACCATAGAATGTTGGAGCTATGGAGAAGTTCAAAGATAGTGACATCAATGCCATGAGTATCATAGTGGAATCTATCAAAGACCACTTGATACCCTACATCTCCCATCTTAACTCATCAAACAATATGTACGATGCCCTAACAAATATCTTCTCAGTCAGAAACATTGGACAAGTAATGAATCTGAAGAATGAGCTCTGTGACATGAAGATGAATGATGATGACATCATAACATCATACTTTGTGAGAATCTCTCAGTTAAGATATCAACTACAATATATTGAAGATATCATCTCAGATAAGGAGTTGTTAAACATAGTACTCAATGGTCTTCCCAAGACATGGGATGCATTTGCCACAAGAATGAACACAAGAAAGGAGTATCTGACAGTTGAATAACTTTGGACTTGTTGTGCTCAAGAAGAATCAAGGATCAGTGCAAAAGAGAAACCCAAAAATAAGTATGATGACAAAGCCTTCACAACAAGATTCAAGAACTTCGGGAACAAAAGGAAGTTTGGTTCAAAGAAGAAGATAAATCCATTGAAGATGATGAAGTATATATCAATGGTAGCAGCCATGAAAGACAGTACATGTCTAGTTCAACCTCAGAAGAGGTCTTCTTTGAAGAGAAGCCTTAAAGTATCCCTGGTTGTCCATCCACATCCGTGATCCTATGATGAAATAAAGAAATGGAGTCTTTAGGGCATGGAATCTATAAGAAACTCCATGGACCCAAGAGATAAAGAAAAACATCAGGAAGAACATGAAGATTCCAAGAAAGAAAGAGAAGCCAGAACAAACAGTCATTGTATTAAGAATCAAAAGATTTCTAACTTGATATGAACTCAATAAAAACAATCAAGCAGAGGAATTGAAAGTCATGATGAAGAACAATGTATGAAATACTTATGAATGAAAACATTGCGAGATCTAGAACTAGAGGGTCTCCCAGATGGAGGGAGCAGGCTATGATGATTACTTGTTCCAGTAAACTAGACATATCTCTACATGCGTCATTATATCAACATCCATAAGTTGGAGTTCTACATCAGATGAATGCAAAGAATGTTCTCCAGAAAAATTGAATAAAAAATGTATGAAGAGCAACCTCAATACTTTGAGGCATACCAGAAAGAGACCCTTGTATGCAGATAGAAGAAGACAAATTGGTGGAGAACCTCCAATGCACAACAAAAGCGTGGTGAAGATTTTCTATAATAGAGATATTGTATCAAGATGATTACTCAATAGATTAGATCTCATGATGACAGAAGAAGTGCCACATGGATATGTTCCAGTTTTCCAACAATGATATACTCTATTGATTAGAGATACATGAAGCCTTTGGAGAAAACCAGTGTTCCAGACCAAAGTACATTTGAAATCAAGAATTACATTATTTGTGATGAAGTCCAGAAAGGAGAAAGTGGTTCTCCAATACATATCTCCACAGATGAGCAGATAAGAAGACATTTTGGTAAAGATTATATCCAATATGAAAGAGTTTGCGTACTCAAGATGGAGCTCGTGGAGACGACTTCCTTATTAAAAAAGGAAGAGATGACTCCCAGGCTGGGAGGGAGCACTGATGTCTTATTGATTGATGGACAATCATTTTTCAGTTCAAAGAATGGTCCAAGATGAGAAAATTATTTCCTGTTCGGAAAGTGGATTGAGATTTCTGATGGACAACGATTTCCCATTGTGGTTAACATGGGAAATGGTCAAGATTGCTGATGTACCATAGACAATGACTTCCCATTGTGTTTAACATGGTGAGTGGTCTAGGGAAATCTCTCTTCTTGAGGGTTACTCAAGAAGACTGACCCTCCTCGCCAGCCAACGATTTCTCATTATGGTTAACACGAGGAATGGTTCGTTTTGGAGGTTGGTATAGGACAGTATTTTCCTCGTGTGGTTAATAGAGGAAATGGTCTAGATAGTCATTCCTTAGGGTGCATTCATTCTCTCCAGATTGCACTTTGTTTAGTTCTAGAGGAATGGCCTAGGGTGGGGAATGGTCTAGGCTCAGCTATCAGGGAGATGCATTCCTTAGGGTAGATTCATTCTCTCTAGGTTACACTTCTTTTATTGTCAGAGAAATGGCCTAGGGTAAGGAATGGTCCAGGTTCAAAAATCAGAACAATCATTCTTCCTTGCTTGAGAATAATAAGGCAGATAACCCATCGTTGATGTTCTACTTTGAGGGAAGATATTCTTACAGATCTCATAGATGTGAGTGAAAGATTAGCCCAAATGATTCAGTTTATATCATAACATTGTGTCTGTGTAGTTTGATATCATATGATTGTTATGAAGATTGTATGACAGTAGATGTATACTACTGTGGTGGATGTGTTCCACTGTTCGTGACTATACATTACTGATCAAGTACTTGTTTTCTACTTGGTGTGGTAGTGTACCATTGGATTGTAATTATGTACTACTATGGATAGACACAGTTGTGTTCTATTTTGTTTTGATTATCTTGAAGACTATCGGCAGTTTGGTAAATAGTTTTCAGCCAGATGAATGATTAAAGGACAAAGATTTCCTAGATGGAAAATGGTTCAAAACATCTACTCTTCTAGGACATATGTCCAGATTAGAAGAATGGGTCTTGTATCACTCTGTGGTGTGAGTGAATTATCCAACATTATGTCTGATTACTCATATGGAGTATGGTTTTGAGAGATGATATAGCTGATGACACTGATGGTGATGATGATGCTCATAATCTAGTCATGATATAGTCTATATGACTATGTTGATGCTACCGGTTGAATGGTATGTTTTGTGCTCAAGACCATTACCTGTAATACATCCCTATCTAGGATGGAGTGTTGATATTATGGTAGCTGTGGGAGGTATTTACCTCCATGTGTAAACCTGACGAGAATAGAATACTCCGAGAAGCAAGAAGAAACCCTAACGAGTTAGCTAATAACCCTAGAAGACTTTTCAGCTCAAGAAGATAGTTTATATTAGGTTATTAGCCTCCAAGAGAAGAAGTTGACCAGAAGAAATAATAATATACTAAACAGACAGATACCCATAATGAGAAGTCGGCCCAAATAGTTAGCCAGAATTACTATAAATACAGGAGGCCAATCTTCATTCTGGCAGGCAGTCTCAGAATTGTAGAGCAACACTTGTGCGCACTGCAGTGCCCAATTTTATGTGTAGGTTTGGAGGAGAGATAACGGTGCAGCTGTTGCAGCTAGGAGTAATGTTTTGGCTTGGAATATCTCTTGGCTAGGGTTTGGACTATCTGATCATCTCTTGTTGGTGCGTTATCCTTGGGGAAAGGTGTGCTACCCTTTGTTTGGCTATCTAGCCTAGAGTTTGCTTCCAAAGTGATTCTTTGTCAAGGTTAAGGTGCTCGAAGGGTGAATTCAGCCTATGGTTGGGTGACAATAATGATATTGTCAATGGTAAAACAAGCACATCCATTATATACTAATAATTGATGCATAGCCTAAAAGTGTTTGGTCTTTGTTCACCATCAAAGATCAGATCTGGTCATTATTGTTCTCCCAGAAAGATTTTCAATCTGAGAGAGCAACAACAAACTTTCTGAGAAAGATTTTCAATCCGGGACAGGTGCACATTTGCAATCTTCAATGGTTCTGATATATGATGCACCTTCATAATCATAAGCTTCTTTGTCGTTCTATCCCAGGGAAAAGTTTTCAATTCGTTCCCCGACAATGACACCAAAAATATTAGCACTAGAAGTCACCTCCATATTGCATTGAAGGTAAGCCCAATACCCATCAGTTTATATGTCACGGGTAATTGAGTTTTAGGCGGTCAAATGGAAAAGACTCAATGAAAAATAATGTTGTAACTCAGAAATATGGACTAGAATGCACCAACCATTGAGGTCTCAAATCAACTTCAGTCGGTAATTTGGAGTAAGGGTGGGTAGGAGGAATATTTACTGAGAAAAGTGTAGAGGTTCGCTATGAACATCATATTTTCCAGCAGCCTAAGAAGGAAGAACTTAAACACAAGGTCCTCTTGGATTCAAATTTCAAGGAAGCTGAAAGAAATCATAATAGTACTATAATCATACATTTATCATAATACAATTACAACAATATATGTGAATCAATCAAACATGAACTCTCTCAGTATCAGAGGAAAATAATATGGAGTAAGAAAGATAACTTAGATTAATCAAAATATCTCAAAAAAAATACATAACCAGAGAAGTAGTTGTTCTCAATCAAAATATTACAATAGCAGCGAACCTAGCTCAACCATTCGACCTTTACGAAATATCAAAACTGAGTATATATACTCAAAACTGCTGCAACTACCAGGAATGTGATCAAATCACTGCCTTCAAAACCTTCAATCAGCGCCCGCTTTGTCAGGTTGTGCAGACCTCATTATGTCTGATGCGAGATAGGCATAGGTATGTTCTTTACAGGAAAAAAATCCCATAAGGAAGCTTTGGAATGTAAGTGTGCCTACATGACCTCTCTTAGCCTGCTTTCCATTGTTGAAGTTTCAACCACTAGCTCTCTGTCCATTAACTGATATCTCCTTGGGATCGAGACTGGGCCAGGTAACCAAGGGATGACTACTTGTTGCGATTAAATGCGATTCTAAATGAACATATGAACACGGGACCATCAGTCTGATCGAGATTTGTGTCTGGGACAATTCTACTATTTGAGGTGCAGCCATTGAAGTTTACCCATTCACCAATTCTGGGATACATGAGACCTTGCGTGGAGGTGATGTCAAATTTGGCTTTTTAAGATCCTTGGACAGAGAGCAGATGACGAGTGCCCTATGACTTTGGCCTTGTTCCAATGTGACCTCAGGCTGTGACCCGACGCCTTATCCCAAATGGTATCTCGAGATTTCTTGCTTAGGGAGTCTTCACCTCCCCTACTCCAGATTTTCAGATGGCCGAGTTGGCGAAATCACCCTGCTCAGACTGACGGTCAGATATTTTTCACGATTGATGAATGCGATTTCTTCTTCGAAGCTTTGAATCGGTCATCTCCATACGATGGGTGCCAACCTTTCCTTCTGGACCCGCCTTCCATAGGACCTTAGGCTATGATCTTGGGCCCAATCTCCGAGTGCTTCATGAACTCATGTTGCGGGAAACTTGTGCATTTCTCCCAACAAACCTCTGATTCATGAAACTATGAATCCGCTGATCTATTGCCACGTGCCCTTCTGGATCGGACGATCCAGCTTTACTTCACACTTCATGCTTCGGGACTCTGGGACCTCGGCACTTCGATGGCTTCGACACTTCTCATTTCAACACTCCCGAAGCTCATTCCTGCGAACCTTTGGATTGACTACGAATTTTCCCCTTAATATCGGATGGCTCCTGCTTATTTCGGGCTTCAGGACTTCGAACCTAAGAGATTAAATTTAACAATATTTCGAACTCCCGATTCTCGCGATAATTTTCCACCATTGATCTCTCCCAATGAGATCTACAGCCCATATTTAATCTTTTCTCGACCTTGATCTCGGGGCTTTGCTGCAACGCTAATCTTTGAGCAACTTTGGGTTTTTGAATGCCCGCGCACTGTCGATCTGATTTGCCTGATTGGATCTCCGTCGTTGAAACATAAACTTGTTTACTTGCTTGATTCGAGTCTAGAATGGACTGCTCTGAGTGTCGCTCTTTGAGCCTGCGACTGCGGCCTGTGTAAACAAAGACTTGGATGACTGGATAGGGGCTGGGAAAACAGGGAGACCGTGGCAATTTAAACACAAAGGGGGGCAAACAAAAATTGTTTTACAAGACAAAGGGGAAAAAACTTAAGAATTGGTCTATCAAAGGAGAGAGAGTAGGAAAAATAGAGACTTAGGTAGAAACCACAACCCCACAGGACTCTGACAAGTTTGTGTGATAACAATTTGTGGAGTGTGGGGTACTATAAATTGATGTATTATTCCATGATCTTTGCAATACTTGATGAAGTTCCCTAATTTGTACTCTCCCCCTTGATCTGAGTAGATGATTTTGATGGAATTTCATGTTTGCTTCTCCACCATGCTTTTAAATTCCTTGAAGTTTTATAAAACATCACTCCTTTTCCTAAGGAAATAAACCCATGTGTATCTTGTGCAGTCATCAATAAATAAAAATAATAATAAACACCACCTAAGGACCTCGTCTGCACTGGTCCACAAACATTAGTATATATAAGTTCTAATACATCTTTCTTTCTCCTATCAGAATTAGAGGGGAATTCATCTCCATGCATCTTTCCTAATGCACAACCTTCACAAGCAACATACTCATTCCTCAACATAGGGAGTCCTTCAACCATACTTTGTTTTTGTAATGACAACAAATCATCAAAATTAATGTGACCATACCTTTGGTGCCAGAGATTTTCTGTAGGCATAGTTGCAGAAGTCAATGCTTGATGACTCTTGTTGGTGATATCAACTTTGTACAGACCTCCAATTCTGACTCTTGAGGCAAAAAATATGTAATGATCATGCAAGTCCTTCACTATACAATGTGTCTTGAAGAATTCAACCTTCAAATTCTGATCTGTAATTGTGGACACAGAAATCAAGTTTTTCTTTATCCCAGGGACATACACAACATTGTGAATGTGTCTGATAGTACCATTCGGAAGTGTTACTAGAATATCTCCATATCCCTTGATCTAATAAGAATGATCATCTCCATGATAAATATGGGCACCATTATGTGTTTCTTTAAATTTTATATACCAATTCTTGTTACATGTGATGTGAATTGAGGCTCCAGAATCAACAAACCATGCGTCAACATCATCAGTTTCAGTAGGCAGTGCAGCATTAGACACAAATAATTTGAGATCTTTTGAATCAAAATTTGGGTTCTCTTTTGCAAAATGTCATGAATGTTTTCTATTTTTATGTCTAGCCTCATCATTTTTCTTCTTATAACATTCTCTCGCAAGATGCCCAGTCCTACTAGAATAGAAACACTTAGGTTCATTTCTATTAGATGACATACCTTGATTTGGCTTTGAAAATGGCTTCCTCTTAAATGAAGTTCCTCCTCTGCCTCCTCCTGTTTTCCATTTAGGGAATCTCTTCTTTGTCCATAGTGCTAAGTCTGAATTATTTGGCTTCAAATTCGGCTTCAAATTCGTGGGCCTCTCTTCTTGTAGCGATATACCTATCAATTCCAAAAAAAAGGTTGGAGGTTTCTCTCGCTGCAAGGCCTGTTATAAACATTTTATATTCCTCTAGCATTCCATTACAAGCACATGGGTTCTTCCACATCTCCCCTAGAGAAACGGTATTCCGTCATGGCAACCTAGATTTCCCGCGTCTCTCGTAATTGTTGATACAGACTTTCTGCTAACAGCCCTGCGTCTTTCACGGCTTGTGTATAACGGGTTGACAGTGGCTCTATTTGTTGCATACTGAACGAAGTAAGCTCCATTCAAAAATTGATCATTCACCGATCTGGTCCTTCCCAACGAATTCGATCTAGTCACGTGCTAATCAAAGTTACTTTTTCGTAACAAGCAATTCAAACTTTCCAAACTGAGTTTTAAGAGTTTTTTCATTGTTCTGCGTATTTAACTCGCATACTTGTTCATTTCAATCATTATTTGTGAGAAATCTAAGAAATATTCAATATATGCGTGGATCAATTTTGGATTGAATACCTGCTTCTTAAAGGTGTCATTTGGAGCGAGAAAACGGTTTCCTTCACTTCTGATTGCCGGGTGCATGGATCCTCCAATGGCATATATTCCTCATGGTTCATAGTCATTGTTCACCACATGCGCGTAGACAAAACGGTTCCTTCACTTCTGATTGCCGGGTGCATGGATCCTCTAATGGCATATATTCCTCATGGTTCATAGTCATTGTTCACCACATGCGCGTAGACAAAACGGACCCTGCCAAAGAAACCCAGATTAAGATTAATCCAAAAAAGCCTGCTTATATGAGTGACCTCAAGCATTATCATGATCAGTTGAACACAAAGTTGAAATATGTTATTCTAATGATATTGCCTTGGGAAAGAACAGATCCTGAATTCATTTTTACCTGGGCATGCGCTGACCGCATCCTGGTCCGAAATGATTGAAAGCCACTGTAACTTTCATGGCCTTGTCTGCACTGTAGCTATCATCATGCCCTAAGAGCATGTCCTCGTCATGGTGACTGAAGCGATTGTTGGATATAGTAATGGTCATGGAAGCCAGAGTGACGTCTATGAGGCCGTGGATATAGTAATGGCCGTGGAAGCGAGAGTGACACTAGTGTGGAGACTGTTATGGTCGATCCAGATATCGCCTGACGCAAGGACAGATATGGAATCCCCATCGCTCCCGGCCATACTCTGCACCAACTAGCCGTACCAATTCACATAACCAAACTGATTGGGTTTGCAATGGTGAATACTGAGTCCATGAATTATAATGTTCCTCACGTTATATAGAAATATGCGGGGGTCGTTGGAGATGTGTACGTGGCGCCTCTCCCGTCTATTGTCTTATGGCTGGCCATCAGAAAAGGAATTTTAAGCGTAATGTTCATGTCTCTCGCAAACACGATCCACAAAGGACCCGGATGAGTCACTGCATAGCGCAGAGTGTGAGGCTTAGGGTGGACAGGGTCGTCCAGAGAGTTGGTTACTCTATATTTTCCCGCCCTTTCCCCAAGAGGCTCGGCTTCCGTAGCCGATTGCCCAGTCCGCTGGTCTCTGTCGATTCTCAGCCCAATTGGAATCCTTTCTCCAGCAGTTGTCGATCACATTGAAGGGGACCGGTTTATAATATCGCAGCGATCTTCGTTTCAAATTATTTTCATGCTTGCCATCGTCGCAAATCCATAGCGAATTATACCAATAAGAATTAATTGAAAACCTATTTCTATGACGTCCTTTGACCGTACAAACAAAAGCTACTGGATAGTATCAATACCTCATGATGCCACTTGAATTGATGTAGCGATTGCGTATTTCGTGACCAGCTTCAGCCTGAATTAACGATTCTACCGCCATTATAACCGCGAAGAGATGAACGACAGAAATTATTGTGTTCATTACGGATATCGTTGGAATTATTTTGTGCGGGTCCGGCATCGTTATAAATAGATGGCCATTTTGTCTTCTGCAGTCGCCTTGGGGCAGCGACAGAAGACAAAAGAGAAGGTTTAATGATGCTGAGACCGATAGAGTGCATTAATGTATAATCGTTTTGTTTTTTATAGTGATCTAGGAGGAACAAAATATATTAAAAATTAGGTACGAAAGAAGGCCTTTTGATTTCTCGATTTCACAATCCAATCTATATCAGTACTGGATTTTGTAAGGTGTTGTACTGAATTACAAATGAATTAGTCACTCCACGCTCAAGTATATGATAAAAAGTTGTCTTCAGATGTAACACATGTAAACTATTTGAAAGGATAAAGAACCACTTCTTTCCGAAGTAACACATGTCAACTATTTCAAAGGATAAGGAGCCTCTTCTCTACGACAAGGAAAGCGGGCACGGCGAACATTTTATTTAGAACTTACATTGACCAACCGGAACCGTATTGAACCGCGGAAACCAACCGGAACTGTTTCAACTGCCACAGTTCATTTGGAAACCAACAGGATGCAACTGTTTTCTTGTTGGGAGCTTCTAGAATGGTCCATTACTCCATATGGTTCTCTACCTAGATATCTGGAACAGTTAACAATTAGCCAACAGAAGCTTGATGGAAGCTTGGCTATAAAGACTTTTGTTTGGTCCCCAAGCTTGCTTAATTCAATCAATTCCCTTCAGTCTTACACCATCAATCAAAGTGAACAGAGCTTGGAAGTGCCATATAGAAAACAAAACTAGTGTGGAACTGAAAAAACTTCTACAACAATTAACCAAACTCAAGTAGCATCAATGGCCAGAGGTATGATCCATTTGGCATCTAAAATTCGATTCTTTTAAAGAGTTTTTTATTCCGCATATTTTAGAACCCAGTTAATACTAACATTTGGTATCAGAGCACATTTTATCTCTGCCTTGGTGTTTTGGAGAAAGACAGGTTTATTCTGTCTCGGTGCACCCCTATTGGGCTTTCCTTGCTTTTTCTTGCACATTTTAAAGCATACTTTTGTACGTCTATCCATATTAAGATGGCAGAACCATACATTTCTGTGCGTCTTTCTTTTATAATTTGGTTATGCGTTTTTAAATGAAATTGGTGTGCTCTATACAGAGAGGTTTCATTGTATTGATGTGCTTCTTTAGGTTATTTTACTATACGTTTTTCCCTAAGGAGAATAACATCTGTACACTTTGCTTATGAGTCACACAATACTTATAATTGCAATCCGGGTGATCTTTTATGGTCATGCATGAATATTGTAGTTTGATTTATGCAATTTATAATTATTCTCATATCAACTTAATTTTATGCATAAAAGAAATAATGTATTAGAGAATAGCTACAACATCTCTAATTAAATAATATTATATATTATGATTGATTAGGATCACATAAAGAATATTTAGACATAAATTGTAATTAATTATACTAAATATAATAAATTTTATGAATTTTTATTATATTTATATAATTAATTAGGATAAAATATTAAATTATTCATAACTTACCCACAAGAATTATGAATTAATAGTTTTATCATAAAGTTCAAATCTATGATAGAATAATTGAATCTGCTTGAATTGGAAATTTAGTCCACAGACAATTTTTATGTCATTAGATTCAAATTTAAGCATGAATTTACATTGGTAAAACATGAAATTTTATTTTATTTTTGATGGTCTCAAATTTTAACGTAAGCATGTGATCTTTAATTTTATGTAGTTGTACAACCTGCAAATTTCTCTAAAATTCGTTGTGATATCCCTGAACTTAAGGGAGATAACTATAAGGTCTGGAAGGAGAGAGTTCTCCTTCATTTGGGGTGGATGGACATA
>JZKD02S1632216.1:81025-92766 GCA_000966675.3 Picea glauca | reverse complement strand
ATTATTGTGATGTTTTCCTCATATTTATGTGCACCTTAATTTGATTTGAGAGAATTCATCTATGTAGGACCAAGAATAAATATAAGGTTTATTCATTAAGAAATTGTTGCCACATGAATTATAAAAGAAATAAATACATAGTAATACATGGAAGATAATACTCATCATAAGAGGACTTATCACCATGATTCATGTATCTATTACTTAATACAAATTATCAATAGGTTTTAAGATGATACATTAAGATTGAAAGTATGGACCAAGTGGGAGAGTGTAAGATCCCTTAACCACAGTCAGCTCATTCAACCAACCATAACCGTCCGCCATCAACTCATTCAACCAGCCAGAACAATATTCTTAACTGTATTGAACCGTTGAAACCAACCGGAACTGTTTCAACTGCCACAACTCATTCAGAAACCAACGGGATGCAACTGTTTTCTTGTTGGGAGATTTTGGAATGGTCCATTACTCCATACGGTTCTCTACCTAGATATGTGGAACAATTAACGGTTAGCCAACAAAAGCTTGATGGAAGCTTGGCTATAAAGACTTTTGGTTGGTCCCCAAGCTTTCTTAATTCAATCAATTCTCTTTAGTCTTATACACCATCAATCAGAGTGAACAGAGCTTGGAAGTGCCATACAGAAAGCAAAACTGACGTGGAATTGGGAAAACTTCTACAACAATTAGCCAAACTCAAGTAGCATCAATGGCCGGAGGTATGATCCATTTGGCATCTAAAATTCAATTCTTTTAAAGAGTTTTTTATTCTGCATATTTAAGAATAGAGTTAATACTAACATGGCGAACTTACGGACACAACAATCAGATTTTTCGTTTATTTCCGGCTACAGAAACTATCAACCAATTCTGAGAGAAAGGCGGTGGCACATGGTGTAACAGATTAATTTGTCGATATAATTTTGTATGGAAGAGGCAGGAAGCGGTTGTCCAGTAGCTGACCACACAAAACATCAATGTAGTTCGGCCGTGAAGTCAATCCGTAGTAAGCTCTTCAACATGGGTGAGGCATTACAAAGGTGTGGTGTGTGAGTAGTGGTGAACATTTATATTTCAAATTTAATTATTCTTTTATTGCATATAATGTTGGATATAATGTTTAAATATTTTGTTAAATAACATTATAGATATAGGTTACATATGATTTAAGTATAGAAAAATATTTGAAATATCATTGATTTTAAAAGTTATTAGCTTCCTTATTAACTTTTGAGTCAAATTTCAATGTTTTCCTTTGTATTATAAGGTATAAATTTCACATAAAATATAGAACAAACTATTTTTATAATAAAATTATTAATAACTTACAATTTGCAAAATGTGAATTGGTTGAAACATATGACCACATAAAAAGAAAAGTGTAAGGAAAAAAATATAGATATAGAATGATATAGTGCACTCGAAAGAGTCTCCTTGATCCAGAGGAAATATTGTCATAAACTAGGGTTGCTCTATTCAAATAAAACACATTCTCTATTCAAATATTTCCTCATTCTCTATTCAATAGAGAAAGAAAAGACAATATTTCTCTATTCAAATGTGTAACACATTCTCTATTCAAATAAAACACATTCTCTATTCAAGGGTTTGAGAATTGCAAATGATCATAATATGCCAAACCTGTTGTATTTGGAGACACAATGATGATGGATTGAATATGAAGGAAATCTTTTCAACGGTATTATCTCGCGTATTATCTCTCTGAACACAAGTTTCAAAGAGATTAGAATCCACCATGTTAAAAGAGACTTGAACTCCCTAGCTGACCAAAGGACCAAGGACAAAGGGCCAAGGACAGAGCTCCGATATTTAAGGGGGGAATTGTCATGAATGGATAAAAGGGGGTCCAACTCATTCCTTAATTTTCATCCCCCTTTTGTTTTTCATGCCCACAGATTGGAAGATGGATTTTCTTTGGCTTCACCTTCACCTTCACCCCTTCTCGCACTTGGCGATTAAATTCCCCTGTTTGAGTATTCTTTTGAATGTGTGGCATGCAAGTTATTTAGAGGGTAAAATGGATTTGGTTATTCTTCCTTTAGGAAGGGTTTGTGATAATTGTTTTCTGGTTGTAGCATATTCTTTATCCCAGAGGAGTTTCGAGTTTAGTGATGAGGATAAATTTTTTGGTGTTTTGTGCATTTATGTTTAGTGGGGTGAGTTGGCATCGGTGTGAGATTTTAGTGTCGGGTGTGAGATTTTAGTGTCGTCTAGTTTGTAGACATGACTAATTCCTAGGCCTCTATGACCTTTTGTCTCCCAAACTCAAACTCTCATAAGTATCATGGTCATATTATTATGAAATCTCTATGTCGAGGTTAATCTCTATGTTGAGGTTGCTCTTTAGCAATTTCTTGGGATCATGATCTCGGAATTACGAATCATTGGGTATTTTGGTCTGTTTTTTTATAGTCCCTAATTATGGATCCATCCTAGAATGATTTCAAATAGGTTCTCATGTTCCATGAAGAAATCACCCAAGTGAATAATTCAACTCTGCACGAGCTTTATAGTAAATTTGGGGATTTCGAGCATGCTTTATCCAATCTATCCATAACGAAAAATAAGAAAACAGATTTATCCCTTGCCACTCTCAACAAGAGAATGGATGGCATGGAGTCTGAAATTTAGAAGTTGAAGTCTCAGATAGCCCATGGTTTCTGCATATTTTGTCCAAGGTGGAATGCTACTTCTATAGAATGTATTTGACACTCGAGAAGGAATAGTAATATAGGCATTTCTCCTATGGAAATAGAGGAAGGATACCTGCTATATGGTGCTTAAGAAAGGAAATATAAGTTCAAGATTATGTTTCTTCTAATTAATGTATGTATTTCAAAGTTTATGGTACTTAGAGAGATTATATAGAGATGTAATCAACTCTGGCTAGAAAAGTAGCAATGGGTAGGCCTATATTCTATATTGTGCTAGTTTTAGAAAAAGAATTAGGCTCGGAATCCCATTTTGTACTTCCTTTTGTCTATTATTTGTGTAGAAAACCAACCCTTAATATATACAAAGTTCAATTTCCATTAAAAAAAAATGCTAAACATTTTTAAACAAAATATTTGTCAAACGTTTAGTCTAAATTCATTTATTTGTCTTGGAGGGAAACCAGTTATCTTGATATGTGCTTTGGAATTTATTTATTTTTATTGAAAACATAATTCTGATGTGATCACTTACAACTGAACCAACCCAAATTTATATTAATCCAAAATCTATTTTACTCACCCTAACTTCTCTAAAATTAATATTCAAAGAAAAAATTAAATAAATCAAACAATTATAACTATCTTAACATAAGGTGCGGGCAAAAATCAATGCACCAGCTAATAAAAGAGGTAGAGAATTACATGATGATCAATTCGGGGTAGATACAATGGCTCTCAGAGAGCTCCTTTTCCCACCCACCAAATTGTTAATAATGAAGATTATTATGTGGAACATCAAAGGCCTAAATGGGAGATCCAAATAAGGGATTCTCTGAAACTGCATAAAAGATGAAGACCCTAATATTATTTTGCTCCAAGAAACAAAGTGTGTGGGGAAAATAGCAGAGGGCATACTCAAAAAATGTTGGAGACATTGCAAATTTTATCACTTGGATTCGAAAGGCGCAGCAGGGGGATTAGATATACTCTAGAACCATGCCATCATAATCTTGGACCAAGGCTTCTCCACACCAAGAAATCTTATAGCTCACTACCAAGCTATAGGATTGGACAAAGATGGGTTGATCACCAATGCATATGTCCCACAAAATTTCCCGGACAAGGACCTCTTCCTCAAAATCTTGTCATACCTAGGCTCTCTAGTAGAGCACAAGCGATGTATAGTAGGTGGATATTTCAACATGATCCTCATGCTAGAGGAAAAAAGAGGAATGAAAAAATGCCTGGAACAAGACATCATAAAATTCCAAGATCTAATAGAACAACTCAATCTCGTCGACATAGAAAATGGCAATGGCACCTACACATGGACCAACAAACAATAGGACACCAACAAATAGCCTGCAGGCTAGACCTCTTATTAATCTCAGAAGCCCTCATGCTCGAAGAACCAATGGTAGAGTACAATATTCTTTTAAAGGTAGGTTTGAATCATTGGCCTATCCACTTTTTGATAGATATAATAGCCACACCCAAGATCAAACCCTTCAAATTTGAGAAATTCTGGCTCACTCACCCGGACGTCCAGGAGTTAGCCCGAATCTGGTGGAGCAATGCAGAGGTCCAAAAGGAGACTAAAATGTTTTGCTTCCAACAAAAGCTAAAAAAATTCAAACAACAGGTATGCAAATGGAGAAAATAGGTCTTTGGGAACATTTTTCAGGAAAGGAAAATGATGGAAAAAAAACTAGAAGACCTTCATGATCAAATTATACAAACATGACACACAGTCACTCAAAAAACAGGAGGAGAAGGACATCAAGAGGCAACTGGAAGAAAGATACAACCAGGAGGAAATCCCATGGAGAAAAAAATCTTGGTCTCAATGGCTCAAAGAGGGTGAGAAAAACTCCAAATTCTTCCACCGCTCCATGATCCACAGACGCTTCATAAAACACATTATGAAGATGAAAGATGAGCAGGGAAACACCCTAATAAATCACCAAGAAATAATGCACAAGATGAAAGACTTCTACAAGGATATTCTCTCAGAACCCCTTGTGGACGACACTCCAGTAATAGAGCAGGTGACCCAAAATATTCCAATCCTTATCTCACTGGAAGAGAACACTGCTCTCATGAAACCCATAACACAAGCATAGGTGGATGAATCCGTTTAGGATCTTCCCAAAGGAAAATCTCCAGGCCCACATGGTTTCACTAAAGACTTCTTCCACTTCTACTAACCAATGCTTAGGGAAGAGGTGTGGCAGTTGGAGGAATCATGCAGCTCGAGCAAAGTTCTTCCAGTGCTAAATGCCAATTTTCTCACCTTAATCCCCAAAGAAGAGAGGCTCACAAATCTGAAGAAATTTCATCCAATAGTGCTATGAAACATGATTTATAAAATCATCTCCAAGGTTATACCATTGCGACTCAAGCCCATACTCCCCTTCATCATCTCCAAGGAGAAATCAGGGTATGTTGAAGGAAGGAAAATCATGGACAATGTCATCTTAGTCCATGAAATCATTCACTTGCTCAAAAGCACCCATACTCCAGGTATGCTACTAGAACTAGACCTTTCAAAATATTTTTACAAATTAAGATGGTAGTATATAAAAGCCCTCTTAACAGCTTTTGGCTTCAGCAATGAGTGGATCTCTTGGACAATGAACCTCATATCCTCAACATTCTTCTCAATTCTTGTTAATGGGGTTCCCTCCCAACCCTTCTCCCCCTCGAAAGGTATAAGACAAGGTGACCCTCTCTCCCCCTTCCTATTTTTCATAATGGCGGAAGGCCTGGGGCGCTACATCAAAGCCTCAATTAAAAATGGCTTGCTTCAAGGCCTTCCTCTGCATGGGTTACAACCAATAGCCTCTCATGTCCAATTCGTTGATGATGCGATGCTTTTGAACACCCCCACAACGCAAGAAGCCAACAAACTGAGATCTAGTCTCAATGATTTCAGTGACACATCCAGAACCACCTTTAATCTCACCAAATCTCATATCTTCTTTTTCATACACCAGAGGCCATCCAACAACACATCTCACAACTAATGAACATACCCATATGTTCCCTTCCCTCTCAATACCTGTGACTCCCTCTCTCTGAATCTGCAGCCATAAACATTTCTTGGGAATCTCTTCTCCTTTGTATCTCGAATTGCCTTAGAAATTGGACCTTCCGATCCCTCAATCTCTCAGCCAAACTCATTCTCTTAAAGTCAGTTATTCATGCCATTCCTTCCTACCTCTTTTCATCCCTCGCCGCTCCTCAATCAGTCATAAAAAATATAAGGAATCTGTAAAGGAACTTTCTATAGCATGGCCACAACCTAGATAAAAATTGGTCTCTCGTTGGTTGGGACAAATTATGTAATCCCAAATCTCTAGGAGGGTTGGGTTTTAAGGACCCTAGCAAATTAAACAACTCCATTAGAGAAATGATATCATGACGATGGATCAAACATCTAGCTGAGCTTTGGGAAAAACTATGGAAAGATAAATACGCCTCAAATACACCTCAAGCTCATCTTATTTGGCTACAGGATAAAAGTCAGGGCTCCAACATTTAGAACACGGCCTGGAAAAATCCCTCTTTAATGCAGGAGCATGTTTTTTGGGAAATTCTTAATGGCCAGAATGCATTATTCTGGACGGACTCCTGGCATCAATTTCCACCCCTACAAGACAAATATAACCTACGATATTATGAAAATCAAATCCGAGATCTATCCTCCCTCAAAGTGGCATAACTGTGGTCAAATACCCCCAACAATTCTCCTTGGCGTAGTTGGAAACAAGCTTACCATGATCTCCAAGTGGCAACTGATTGTGATTTGTAGCATTGGAAACAAATAACAAATCAAATCCGAATCCGCATAAAAATAGACTCAGACATACTCAGATGGGGTCACACTCCACATGGAAACTTCATACTGAAAGAGGGGTACATTCTACAAGAAAAATTCCAAAACATTAAAAAATATCACATATGGGAAACAATATGGAAATCAAGATTTTGGCCAAAAATCTCCACTCTTCTTTGGCTTCTAGTCTAGAACAAGATCTTAAGATGGGACAATCTCAAAAATCGGGGATTCATTGGTCCCTCAATGTTCCACCTCTGTTACCAATGAAAAAAAACTATGGAGAAACTCCTAAACTATCCACTTAGTGAGGAAATCTGGAATCAGGCCACCCATCTCATGAGAAGAACTAGACGATAAAACAACATCATCATCAACACAATCAAGAATTGGGGACTCGAATCCTTCAAAAGTCCTATCCTGAACAGAACTTGGCAACTCCTACCAGGCTTCATTGTATGGCAACTGTGGAAAGAGAGGAACAAACGTATCTTTCACTCCCATACCTCCCCGCCCCCTCACCTCTAGACCACTATCTTCTCACATCTTCAGAAAACTCTCTAGCTACACATGTGGACCCAGGAATAGTTCCCAACTGATTCAAGTGAACTCTCTGTTCTAAAATCCTGGGGATTCTCTCTGTCATTTTCCACCCTCCCCCTACAATCCCCCCTAAAAGAAAAGGCCTTCAATGCCTCTACTTGGTTTCCCCCCCCATTTGTCTTTCAGAAAGTTAATTTCTATGGTGCCTCCAAAGGTAATCTAGGAAATTTAGGATATAGAGAAGTCATAAGGAATAAAACAGGTCAAATTCAATTCCCCATCGCAGAAAATCTGGGGTATGACACCAACAATTAAACAGAAATCTGGGGTCTCATTAAAGGAGTACAAATCTCTCTTGACCACAATCTCACTCACTTGATTATTGAAGGAGACTCCAAATTCATCATCGACCTGGCTACAAAAATCATAAATGGAAAAGACCTAGAGAAAATCACCCCCAACTGGTGTCTCCTAGGCCCCCTAAATAGTCTCAAGGCACTTCTCAGGCCCTCTCTAACTCTCACCACCTCTCACATAAGGAGAAGTGAAAATAAAGTGGTGGATAGACTAGACAATGTAGGGGTTGACATCACGCAACACGTCATTTACATCGACACAAGGCAGTCCCCAAGTTCTCCACTCTGGCTCCAATGCATGGAGTTATCCCAGGAGGACTGCCCCCCGGATGGGGTGCCACCTAGCCATCATCAGCGGACACCTGGAGTGGAGCATCCAGGAGAGTTATTAACCATGACCACTAGCCCACATCCCATAACCACTGCATGGCTCACACCCCGCGGATAGTAACGGTAGTGCAGCTGGACAACCATGCAGGTTTAATGGTTGCTAGCACAAGCCAGACCAGACATACTAGGCCTAGGGGGAATGTCAATTCATCTCTAATAGCTAGGGGGGCTATCAATTCGTGGAGTAACAAGCAAGTAATTTCCCTGGTTCAATCATCCCTTCTCCCTCTGCTCTTTCTCATGCTCGGCTCCTCTGAGCATTTTTTCATCGTCGTCCTTTGTGTTTTTTTCTTGGATGCTCTCTCCCCTTACACGAACCTTTTCTTCGTCACCCTGCACGACTGTGTTGGATCCAATAGAAAATTACTCATTATAGTGGTATTTAATCTGTTCTTTTGACAAAGTATACAAATCTTGCTCAAAGCAATTCTAGTTCATAGACCATTCTCTAAAAAATATATTCTACCACTGAGCAAACGAGAAGTTCATGAGAGATGTAAACACCACACGCCCCCAAAGGACCTCAAAGTGTTTACCAAAAACACTGCATGCCCAAGACCTCAAAGCTATGGCCCAAACCTCTTCTTGCCAAGGAGGAGAAGGACAAAGGAGGTCGGAAAAACCGCAAAGTCATCCAAGAGGGAAATAACCCATCACCCACAGCGAATGAAAGAAAATCTGCAGAAATGAAAAACCCCCCGCACACACATGGTCACCAGGGCGAATCCGGAAAGGTGAGAACAAAGAGTAATACCAAAACTATGATCTCTCCCTCCTCTCTCGCAGAGTTTGTATCCATCTTTCTGAATCCGCAGAGCTCGCGCTCCTCTCCCATAGTTATTTGTATGCGTAGGGTCCACGCTCCTCTCCCTTGAAGTGGCTCGTCTGAGCTCCTCTCCGACATTAATACATTAAAATATAGTGAAATATATTAATTTATTTAATTAATACAATTTTAATAAATGGATTACTAAAATGTAAATACACTAAGACATTAATAAAGTATTAGTATACAAATAAAATAATACATTAATAAAGTATTATTACATTATTACACTAATGTAATATATAATATATAAATTAAAGTATAAATTTACACCACTGTAATGTATAAATTAAAGTATAAATTTATACTGCTATACAATATAATATAATGTATAAATTAAAATATAAATTTATACTACTGTACAATGTAACTTATTAATTAATTAATATATTAATTAATGTAATACATAAATAATACATTATTAATAATGTAATTATTAATATTATTAATACATAAAAAAATATTAATATTAATATTGATATTAAAACATTAATATTAAAGAATGAAAACATTAAAAATTATTAATACTTTAATAATACATTATTAAAATATTAATACTTTAAAAAATACATTATTAAAATAGTAATACATTAATAATACATTAGTACAATAATGTACAATGCCCATGCTTGATTCTGGTTGACCATGATCATGGTTAACTTTGGTATAACTTGGTAGATTTTTGGGGAGGAAAGGTTCACTATTGTTGACATGATTAATTATGGTTGATCATGACCTTGCTTGACCATGACAATGGATAATTATGGTAGACCTTGGTTGACCAAGACTAGGTTAATTGTGGTTGACCTTCGATTACCATGATCATGGTTAATTATGGTTGACCATGACCATGGTTAACTTCTATTGACCTTCATTATGGTTCACATTAGTTGACCATGACCATGGTTGAGTGTGGTTGAGCAAGCTTGACAATGGTCAACCATGTTTCACAATTATTGTCCATAAATAACTACTATTGATCCATAACCATGAGAGATAAATACATATAAAAAACAATAATTTTCATTAAGAACACAACTATAATATATATATATATATATATATATATATATATATATTCTTTTTTGAATTTAAATTTGGGATTTAAAAAGAAGAAACATATGTTTTTTAACATTTGGCCCACTCAACTCTACACCTCCTTATCCTTATATTATAGATAAAATGTGTATTATATTAATATTTAATAAGAAAATAACTTTTAATTTATTAAATTTTTTATTTAAATATTAATTTTTGATAAGTTTGTGTGTGTAAAATAGATTTTGGATTAATATAAATTTGGGTTGGTTATGTGATCACATCAGAATTATGTTTTCAATTCCAAAGCACATATCAAGATAATTGGTTTCCTTGGGAGACATATAAATGAATTTAGACGAAAAGTTTAACAAATAACAACAAAAGTAAGTACAAAATGAAGCTCCGAATCATGTGATAAATGAACCCATGAGACTATCAACCATCAAAATTTGTTAAAATACTTCGATAACACAGTACATAGTGGTTTATAAATATTTAAAAAAAAAATTGTCAAGATACTTTGATAACACAGTACTTAGTGGTTTATAAATATTTAAAAAAAAAAACACCAGTAGATATCTGATAGTGGTTTCCAAAGATAAATATTTAAAAAAAACACCTGTACATATCTGAATTACAAGTAATGTGACAAATGAACATATCAGCTCATCAACCATCACAATTTGTTCAAATTCTCGACTCTGTAATCCGTAGGCATGTTTTTGGCTCATAGTTAGGTTTAAGCTTGCACGTTGAAGCACCGATTAGTGTCGGCAGATATTTCACTTAGCACCGATTAATGTCCGCTGATATTTCACTTACCATATCCTTGTTGTAAAAGCTTGCATACATTGAATTGAATATGCTACGGAGATCTTATTAATTTAAATTGTTAACAAATTGGGGATCTGATACTAAATTGGGGATCTGAGAATGTCCGAGTCAAAGAAGCTATAAAAATCACAAATCTTGGCCGACATTCTGCTGTATATAAATACAACCACGCTGGTTCTTCCACGTCTCCCCTAGAGACAAGGTATTCCGTAATGGCAAGCTAGATTTCTCGCGTCTCTCGTAATAGATGATACAGACTTTCCGCTAACAACCTTGAATCTTTCATGGCTGGTGTATAACGGATTGACAGTGTCTCTATTTGCTGCATATTGAAGGAAGTAAGATCCATTCAAAAATTGATCATTCACAGACCTGGTCCTTCCCAGCGAATTCGATCTAGTCACCTGCTAATCAAAGTTACTTTTTCGTAACAAGCAATTCAAACTTTCCAAACTGAGTTGTAAGAGTTTTTGCATTGTTCTGCGTATTTAACTCGCATACTTGTTCATTTCAATTATTATTTGTGAGAAATCTAAGAAATATTCAATATATGCGTGGATCAATTTCGGATTGAATACCTGCTTCCGAAACGTGTCATTTGGAGCTACAAAACGGTTTCCTTCACTTCTGATTGCCTGGTGTATGGATCCTCCAATGACATATATGCCCCATGGTTCGTAGTCATTGTTCACCAATGCGCGTAGCCAAAACGGACCCTGCCAAAGAAAAGCAGATTCAGATTAATCCAAAAAAGCCAGCTTATATGAGTGACTCGATCAGCTGAACACAAAGTTGAAATATGTTATTCTATTGATATTGCCTTGGGAAAGAAGAGATGCTGAATTCATGTTTACCTGGGCATGCGCTGACCACAGCCTGGTCCGAAATCATTGAAAGTCACTGTAACTTTCATGCCCTTGTCTGCACTGTAGCTATCATCATGCCCTAAGCGCATGACATCGTCATGGTGACTGAAGCGATTGTTGGATATAGTAATGGCCGTTGAAGCGAGAGTGACGTCTATGAGGCCGTCGGCGCTAGTGTATAGACTGTTATGGTCGATCCAGATATCGCGTGACGCAAGGACGGATATGGAATCCCCATCGCTCCCGCCCATACACTGCACCAACGACCCGTACCAATTCACATAACCAAACTGACTGGGTTTGCAATGGTGAATGCTGAGTCCATGGATTATAATGTTGCTCACGTTATAAAGAAATATGCAGGGGCCG
>JZKD02S1632205.1:133096-151084 GCA_000966675.3 Picea glauca | reverse complement strand
AGTTATAGTTCTTTGGTATTAATTTGGTTTCTTTTTTACTTGAAGGATGAGTTTGATCATGGGGACAAATAGCTTGTAGATGTCATGGAATTTGACATATCCAACACTTGAATACTATATTTTCATGATCCAAGACTTGTGTGCATTTCAAAATTTTCAATTTGATAATCATTCTGTTCAAAACACCCTTACTAAGGTTTATTTTAACGCAAATTGAAACATATGTGCATAATCCGGCTATAGTTCTCTCACGATCAGATATTGTGTAAGCGCCTAAATTCAGGGATAATTTTAGGGATGAAAATTTATATTAGAATATAGAAACCTTGGTGAATCTTACTAGTCCTTAATATGCAAACTATAAAATGTTTGGCGACATTTTAAAAAAAATATTCAAATTTCTAAGGATTTTATATATTTTCTATAAAATTTGGGTTATTTTTAAGGTAAAATAATTGTATTCTATAGAATTTGAGAGAATCGATTTTAGAAAAAGTGGAAATTGACAAACGTTTTTTGGAAAAAGCATGGAAAATTAGCCCATGGGTGATATATAGCCCCTAAAATTATCCTTGGCCAAAATGATGCAACCCCCCTACCTCAGCAAGGTCTGTCGACCTCCTGGTCAATGGATCTTCACTAAACTGAGTTGGATTAGCTCTCTCGGTTCCCTATTGGAACCTCCACTAAAAAAATCCATAGGTCCTCTATGAACTGCACCCACACGAATAAGCATTGGGCACAAGTTTCTTCCACGTGACCACGCGTTGTGACCACACGCCTCTCAAAGGGCATTTCATGATTTTTCGTATCGGGTATACTGCATGTGATCCATCCGAATCTCTCTCGACCTACGAAATACCGACAGGGGCCTAGCGTATGCTAGCTCCTCCCTTGTCCTTCTCCATGTGACCACTACCTGTGACCACGAACCTAATCGAAAGGGGCGTTGTGAAATCACGTATCGGAGATTTGGGATCTAGCTTTCTCCCTTCGCCCAATATCCAAAATGTCGATATCTCCTCGCCATCGATCAATGGTTCTGATTCTTCCATGATTTGACGGTCTAGATCGTTTCAGGATTTCGCGTATCGGGAACTCCCGATGTGGTTCATCTCCATTCTCCTGAGGTCTCAACTCTCGATGCTTCAAATCTGACGGCTCAGATCCTTCCCTAATCCGACGACTCAGATTGAGTTGCGCTCATTCCCAACTCCCGAAATACCAATCTTTTAGAGAACTAAATCAACAACTCACACTCCTCTAGATCTGATGGCCACTATCAAATCGCGAACTCAAGCCTCATGAGTTCTCGTGATTCTCCCCTTTGACCTTTCCCTCCCGTGATTCAACGAAATGATGATCTGCTGCCTCATGTCCTCTGATGATGGATGGTCCTGATGATTTCATCACTGGTCTAGTACACTTCCCTTAGGATCCAGCGGTTGTTGACCCAAACGCTCAGATCCGACAGCTACGATCTGATCTCCTCCTAGTTGTGCTCCTTCCACCTATCCTTGATCCGACGACTCACTATCTCTCCTGATCTTCTGCCCTCTTCCAGACTTAGAAGGTTTCTCAGAGCCCAAAGGTTTCAACCTTTGCTTCTCCGGTGAGTCCAACTCTTGGATCTCATCAACACTTGTGAAAGTGTTATCTCTTCTGAGATTTGTCCCTTGAAAGGATTTCAATCTCCCACGCACACATTGTGTTCTCGATATTCCTATTAAGTCAATTTGAAGGATTTTCTTGAGAAGAAAATGCTTCTCGCCCACCTAGCGTTCTTCTACACTGGTTCTTCGAAGCTTGTTGGCTTCTTGACGCTGTGCACACCTTGCACCTGGTCTGAGTTTCTCCGATTCTCTCTGAAATTCTCTAAGTCAATCCAACACTTCATTTGATGCACTCCTTGCATTCGAGATGCACACCTTGCATACAATTATCAGGAGAGAAAACGATTGAAACTCAAACAACTTCATCACGAATTCATACTGTTAATCTTTTGAACAATCATACATGAACGAACTGTAATAAATCATACACATAGAATAACATTCATTCAATCACACATGAAATGAACATAGTTCAAGGATTTGGAACAATTTATGTCTGTTCTATTCATTCATGAAAAACAAAATACATAGTGCTTATGCTACTCTACTATGTTCTATTGATCTCTCTATCATGTCTGTTTGTTTTTTATGTTACAATACAATACTGAAAAACTATCTAAGGACCACTCTACGATCTCTCTCGTCCTATATGAAATCTATCCTATCAAACTCAAAGAAGTTACCTTCTTTGTTCTATTACAATAACTACTAGTTATTGCTGGATAGAGTCAACACTCCATATCTACAATCCCTTACAGTCCTTTAAGAATTTACAAACAAGTTACGTTTTTAAAATGATGTTTACAAAAATATCTCAACAACCAATTTAATTCTGAGTTAAATTCTTGAATTTAAGTTCTGTCATTGTTGAGATGTCATTCATTTGCCTCCACGTGTGCGTTGTTGACTTTGAGGGTGATGCTCCTACATCATACTCCCCTGGTTAAAAAATTTCATGGACTCTTGTCCATGAGCTCCTGCACTATTTTTCCATGCTTCAAAATATCATGTTCTATGACCCAACTTGCATCTTCCATTGGATGATATTTCCACTTCACTAAGTACTCAGGATATGTCTTCCTCCTGGTCTTCTTTCCATCCCTTTGTTCAATGATTTTCTCCATCTGAGGTTTTTCTGTTGTGGGCAATTTATCTTCCCATTGAATTTCTTTCTGAGTATCTGATTCTCCTACTTCATCTTTCTTGTAAGGATACAGGTCTGCAACATTGAATATTTGTCATATCCCAACATTGTCTGGAAACTCAATCTCATAAGCATTAGCTGTGAATTTTATGAGAATCCTGCATGGTCCTATCTTATTCATCTTTAATTTGTTATATGTTCCCCTTGGAAACCTCTATTTTCTCAAATGAGATAAAACTTCATCTCCAACTTTGAATTGAACTTCTCTTCTCTTGTATTTCTGACTATTGTCTTGTAGCTGTTCTCTGACTCAGTCATGGAGTTTCTTCATTTCTGTTACAAAATCCTCTCCTCCAGCACTTCTGAACTCATATTGATTCAAATCTCTCAACTCTGTAATCCCTCTTGGTTGTATACAATACACAATTTCAAATGGACTTTTTCCTGTGCTCCTGTTCACTGAATTATTGAACACAAATTTTGCTTGTGCCAAAATCTAATTCCATTGTCGACCTTGCTCAGTGACTAAAATTCTCAACGAGTTTACCAGAGTCATGTTTACTACTTCCGTCTGCCTATCTGTCTAAGGGTGATATGCTGAACTAAAGGACAAGTTCGTCCCCAACCTCTTCCATAGAGTCCTCCAAAAGTGTCCTACAAATTTGGTGTCTCTGTCTGAAACTATGCTTCTCGGCAATCCATGTAGCCCTACTACTTCTCTGAAAAAAAAATTAGTGATGTGTGTGGCATCGCTTTTCTTTTGGCATGGTATGAAATGTGCCATTTTTGAAAATTTGTCCACCACAAAAAATATGGAATCACTTCCTTTTTGAGTTCTAGGAAATCCCAAAACAAAATCCATATTGATTTCATCCCACAACCTTTCTGGAATTAGTAACGGGTGATACAAACCAGTGTTTTTTTGTCTTCCTTTTGCATACTGAAAAATTCTACATTTGTTCACAAACTTTTTCACTTCTTCTCTCATTCTCGGCCAATAGTACGAATTACTTAGCTATGAAAATGTCGTATCATGACCAAAATGTCTAGCTAAACCTCCATTGTGTTTCGATTTCAACAGGTTTTCTCTCATTAAGAACTTCAGTATGCACAATTGGCTTCCTTTGAACAATAATCCATCCTGGATCAAATATTCAGTCCATGGGCTTCTATCTCCTAATAAAGGATTCTTGCATGCTTCATAAGCTTCTTTGAAATCTACATCTTCTCTATACATCTCCTTAAGGTGTTCGAACCCTAAGGGCTCCACCTGGAATTCCTGTAAAATCAAACTCCTTCTTCTCAAAGAATCTGCATAAAGTAAAATTCTGCATAAATTCTGCATAAACTGTTTAATAACAAAAGTAAAATTCTGCATAAACTGTTTAATAACAAAAGTAAAATTCTGCATAAATTCTACCCATTTTGCATGTTTCTGATTCAACTTTTCTTTCCTAGTAATAAATTGCAAAGCTTGATTATCACTGTACAAGATAAATTCTTTAGGAATTAGTTAGTGCCTCCATTTTTTCAAAGCTTGAATCACTACATAAAATTTCTTGTCATACGTGAAATATTTCTGCTTGGCGTCATTCATTTTCTCACTGAAATAAGAAACTAGCCTATTTTCCTGACTCAATACTACTCCAATAGCTAATCCACTTGCATAACATCTCACCTGAAATGTTTTTCCAAAATCTGGTAACACCAAAATTGGCTGCTCTGTGATTTTCTCCTTCAACACTTTGAAACTTTTTTCAGCTTCCTTTGTCCAACTGAAGGACTTGTGTTTCTTCTTCACAGTTTCCGGCATGGGTGCACATATACCACTAGAATTTCTGATGAATTTTCTGTAAAAACTCGCTAACCCATGAAAACTTCTTACCTCAAATATACTGCTCGGCGATGACCATTCCCTGATCACTCTCACTTTTTCTGGGTCCATCTTGAATTCATTTGAAGAGATTACGAAGCCCAAATATATGAGCTCCTTCTTCATAAAAGAACTCTTCTTCAGATTTATCAACAATTTCTCTTGCTTCAACCTTTCCTTCACTGATGTCAAATGTCTTAAGTGTTCTTCCTTTGTCTTGCTGAAGATTAGTATGTCATCCAGATATACTATGATAAATTTTCCTATGAATTCTTTCAAAACTTCATTCATCAACCTCATAAGTGTGCTTGGTGCATTTGTCAACCCAAATGACATGAGCAACCATTCAAACAATCCTTCATTTGTATTGAGTGTTGTTTTCCATTCATCTCCTTCTCTCATCCTTATTTGATGATATCCACTTTTCAAGTCTATCTTGGAAAAATAGCTTGCTCCACTCAAATAGTCCATCAAATCATCCATCCTTGATAAAGGAAATCTGTACCTAATGGTTATCTTGCAGATGTCTTGGGAATCTATACACATTATCCATCCTCCATCTTTCTTTGGACTTAACACAGTCAGTATTGTGCATGGGCTTAGGATTTCCTTGACTAACCCTTTATCCAACAACTCCTAGACTTGATTTTTTACCTCCTCATTCTCTCTAGGTGTCAACCTATAAGTTTCTTTGTTTGGAAAACTAGCTCCTGGAATAAGGTCAATATGATGGCTTATACTCCTAATGGCTGACAATGAGTGTGGTAACTCATCCATGACTATATCAACAAATATTTCTAATAGTTCTTGGATTTATATAGGCAAGTCTTCTACAAAAGTATTTGTAAGGATAAATCTAGGGTTCCTCACTACAAAAAAAATGCATTTCTTTTTCCTTCTTGACTTCTTTTAAAAGCTTCTTCCCACTCATGAGAAGTATGCTTGAACCGACTTTTGTATTTTTCTCCTTGTCATTTATGGGTAACAACATATGTGTCCTACCATTATTTTCTAGGGTATAGGTATTCTTTCTTCCATCATGAATAACCTTTCGGTCATACTGCCACGACCTCCCCAATAAAATATGACAGACATCCATAGGAATTACATCACACAATATTTCATTTTTGTAACCTCCTATTTTAAATTCAAATTGACATTGTTGACTTACCATGACTTGGTGTCCTTTCTGTAACCATGATACATTGTACGGGTTTGGATGTGCAATTGTCTTCAGCTCCAATTTTTCCACCATCTCCATGGATACTAGATTGTCAATGCTCCCATTGTCTATGATCACCTTGCAAACTTTGTCTTTCTCTTTGAAAGCAGTTCTAAACAGACTTGTTCGCTGAACTGGTACCTCTAGTTCATTTTCTGGTTGAAGAAGAATTTTCCTCATCATGAGGTTCCTTCCTCCTTCTACTACTTTTGCTTCCACATGTTTCTATGCTTCGACAATGTGTGCTTCTCCGCCTTCTTCTTTGTTTTTGTCGAGACATTCCCAAGATTTGTGTCCTTCTTTTTCACAGGTATAAAATTTAACTATGCCTCCTCTGGATCTTCCTCTTCCTCTACCTATGGAAAAACAACTTCTTCCTCCATACTGCCCTTCTTTAGAACTTCCACCTTTCTCATGGCGACTATGTTGTTTGTCAGCTTCAGGCTTCGACTTCTAGAACTTATCTCTGTTGGTTCCCTTTCCTCTTCTTGAATTTCCTCCTCCGCTTCATTGGCTTTGCTTCCTGGCCAATTTCTCTCCAGCTTTTAAGGTTGCTTGATAAGCATCCTCGACTGTACTAACCGACAACATGTTGATCTCCTCTTGTATTTCATATATGAGCCCATTGATATACCTAGTTGTTTTTTCATCTTCATTCTCTTTCTGTCCAGCCCTGATGTTCAGTCGGTAAAATTATTCAGTGTACTCGTTCATTGATAAACTCCTCTATTTTAGGTTCTACAATATTCTATAAAGATTTATTTGGTAATCCTTCAGGATAAATTTGTCTTTCATCTTGGCTACCATCCTATCCCAATTTTTAATTTTTTGCTTACCATTTCTCCTGCATTTAGCTTGCAGTTCATCCCACCATAATGATGCATGACCTTTCAGTCTTGTCACTGCATGCTTCACCATCTTGTCTTCTTCGATATCTTCATAATCGAAGTATTTGTCCATAGAACGTACCCAATATAACAATTCTTCAACTTCTAGATTGCCTTCGTACATAGGTACCTCTATCCTTGCTCTTGCTCCTATCTTTGAAACAACTTTTATCAAGCGATCTTGTGCAACATCCTCTGCTACATTTTTTTCTCCCTATGCTTATTATTCACTCTTAGCTTCACTGATATCACTAGCATATGGTGCTCTCCTATGTGTTGTCTCCATGGCAACCAATCTCATTCGGAGTCACCTCATTTCTTCTTTCATTTCTGCATTCTCTCTGCACCTTCTGGGTGGCATGATTTCGTTGCTATACCTATCAACAAAAAATGAATTTTTTTATACCACAAATGATACCAACTTTCCTCCTTTCTCCTTTTGTTTGTTGTCTACAAAAAAACTCAAAATCATCTTTGATACCACCTAATGCAACCCCCTACCTCAGTAGGGTCTTCCGATATCCCGGTCACTGGATCTTCACTAAACTAAGTTGGATTATCTCTCTCAGTTCCCTGTTGGAACCTCCACTAAACAAGTCAACAGGTCCTCTGTGAACTGCACCCATGTGAACAAGCATTGGGAACAATTTTTTTCCACGTGACGACGAGATGTGACCGCACGCCTCTCAAAGGGCGTTTCATGATTTCTCGTATCGGGTATACTACATGTGAGCCACCCGACTCTCTCTCGACCTATGAAATCTAGACAGGAGCCTAGCGCATGCTATCTCCTCCCTTGTCCTTCTCCATGTGACCACTACCTATGACCACAAACCTAATCAAAAGGTGCGTCGTGAAATCACGTATCGGGGATTTGGGATGTAGCTCTCTCCCTTCGCCCGATATCTGAAATGTCGATATCTCCTCGCCATTGATCAATGGTCCCGATTATTCCACAATTTGATGGTCCAAATCGCGTTGGGATTTCACGTATCAAGAACTCCTGATGTGGTTCACCTCCGTTCTCCCGAGGTCTAAACTCTAGATGATTCATATATGAGGGCTTAGATCCTTCCTCGATCCGATGACTTAGATTGAGTCACGCTCGCTCTTGACTCTCGAAATACCGATATTTCGAAGCACCCAATCAATGGCTTGAACTCCTTTGGATCTGATGCCCACTATAAAATCACTAACTCTAGCCTCGCAAGTTCTCACGATTTTGCATTTTGACCATTCCCTCCCGCGAGTCAGCGAAACGCTGATCTGTTGCCTCGTGTCCACTGACGATGGATGGTCCCGATGATTTTGGAACCGCTCTAGTATACTTCCCTTAGGATCCAGAAACTTATGGCCTAGACGCTCAGATCCGAAGGTTATGATCTAATCTCCTTCTGAATGTGCTCCTTCCACCTATCCTTGATCTGACAACTCACTATCTCTCCTGAGCTTTTGCTCTCTTCCGGACTTAGAAGGTTTCTCAGAGCCCAAAGGTTTCAACCTTTTCTTCTCCGGCGAGTCCAACTCCTAGATCTCATCAACACTTGTGAAAGTGCTATCTGTTCTGATCTTTTTCCCTTGAAAGGATTTTGATATTCCATGCACACCTTGCATTCTCAAGATTTCGATTAAGTCAGTTCGAAGGATTTTCTTGAGAAGAAAATGCTTCTCGCCCACCTAGTGTTCTTCTGCATTGGTTCTTCGAAGCTTGCTAGCTTCTTGACACTGTGCACACCTTGCACTTGGTCTGAGTTTCTCTGATTCTCTCTAAACTACTCTAAGTCAATCCGAGACTTCAGTCGATGCACTCTTTGCGTTCGAGATGCACACCTTGCATACAAGTATCAAAAACAAAAACGATTGAAACTCAACCAGCTTCGTGATGAATTCATACTGTTAATCTCTTGAACAATCATACATGAAAGAACTGTAATAAATAATACACACAGAATAACATTCATTCAATCACACATGAAATGAACATAGTTCAAGGATTTGGAACAATTTATGTCTTCTCTATTCATTCATGAAAAACAAAATACTCAATATTTTTGCTACTCTACACTGTTCTATTGATCTCTCTATCCTGTCTATTTGTTCTTTCTATTACAATACAATACTGAAAAACTATCTAAGGACCACTCTACGAGATCTCTCGTCATGTTTGAAATCTATCCTATCAAACTCAAAGAAGTTACCTACTTTGTCCTATTACAATAACTACTAGCTATTGCCAGATAGAGTCAACACTCTATATCTACAATTCCTTATAGTCCTTTAAGACTCTACAAACAAGTTACATTTTTAAAATGTTGTTTACAAAAATATCTCAACAACCAATTTAATTCTGAGTTAAATGCTTGAATTGAAGTTCTGTCATTGCTGAAATGTCATTTGTTTGCCTCCATGGGTGCATTGTTGACTTTGAAGGCGATGCTCATGCATCACAAAGTGTTCCCAATATCCTCAAAATATTATAAATACCATAAACCACCCTATATAAACAAGCATGGACTTTTAATTTAACAAACATAGATCCATCTTAAACCCGAATCTATTAGGATTTGAAAATGAAAACATTTCTTAAAGTGTAATTCTTTTAATCATTTAGTGTCATGTCATGTATTAATTCATTCACATTAAATGATACCAAAATTACACCTTAAAAAATTTAATCCCTACAGGTGCTTGATAACTCTGAGTTTAAGATGGAACTATGCTAGTTTAACTTTTTAGAGGTTACCACATACATATGTATGTACTTAGTTATTTTTTTCTTTTTTCTTTTGTATCACTTAACGTAACATTATGTGACAACATCTCCCCCAACATAACATTATGTGACAATATCTCCCCCATATTAGGTTGTAGATCATCTTGCTACTCTTGGTGCAATGACAAAGTGAATAGATTAATCAACATACTTTCTATTTTTGAAGAAAAGTAACCTTAATTATATAATCCAATTACAATTGGGATTATAATTTTTTTTTATATGATATGATGTTCAACTTTCAAAATATATCAAAGTTTCACCTTAATTCACTTATTTTTTTAAAATTTTGTTGATTTGAGTAGTCGTAAAATAAACCAAAATCTTTATGGAAAAACATTTCATTAATAAAATCAAATTGTCACTTCTATGAAATTTTTACTAATTTTGAAAAACAAATCATCCAAAATAGATTAAATTTATCCACTTATTAACTTTTTCCAAAACAAAATTGAATTTATCCACTTATTGACCTATTGATTTTGTATTGATGATGTTGATGATTAATGTCCACAAAGACCAAACTAGTCTATCGGACCTTAAGAGGGTATGTGATTACTTGCAATTCTTTAGAATTTTGTTTCTGTGCTGGAAAGCATTAAGAGAAGCTTTCCAAGATCACCATACTTTTGTTGAGTTAAGAGATTAGGAAGGTTGGTAGTGTGACAAATATTTTGAAAATGAGATCTAATATGGGTATATGCTGGACAATCTAAGAGAAAGTGTTTTTCATCTTCAACCTTCTTAGTGTCGCAAAGGTTACACACTCTTTCATCCCATGGCATTTTAGAAATTGACCAACGCCCATTTTCACTATGGAGCTCGTGAGAAATATGTTCTAATAAAATGTATTAAAATTATATTGGAAATATGTGCTAATAAAACGTATGAAAATATATTTACATACTTTTTACTTTTTATGATGAAATGTGTGAGGGGCTATGGCACATTAGAGTTGTTAGGACAAATAATGGACAATTATAACAAGTTGACCAATCTCTTATATGAAACAACAATTTAATGCAAAAGGAAGGGGTGAGTGGGTGAATGAAGATTGATATGGAGAATTTTCTATACATAACAACAATATCCAAAGGGGTAGAGTGGGTGGATGGATGGATGGAGATTGACCTAGCAAAGTGTAATTTTAGAATTAATTCAAAGATTCATAATATTTTTAAATTGTAATTTATAATGATTAATATTGTAAATTATGATTAATTATATATATATATATATATATATATATATATATATTTCTTAAATAATTAATTATAAAAACTTACATTAACATTAAAAAATAATAATATAATATTCGAATATTCGAATATTTATGCATGTGCCTAGTGAGTGACAAGACATTTTATTTTCTTTGATTCAAAGAATTCAAATGAATGATTTATTATTACTTCAACAAGATATTTGAATGGAATTGTAAGTGATATTTAATAATAATAATAATATATTTTTAAGGTCACTGCTAAGAAACAAATTGGTGTATGAGACCCCCTTGTTTGTGGGAAATGTAAGGATACATATCAAATGCCAAGACACATTTCCTTTATTATTATTCCCTAATACCTAAAATTACACTAGACATTTCATGTTTTGATTGATTTGGGGGCATTATAACCATAAAATGAAGCAATATTTATATTCATGTCATTTTAGCCAATTTAAACATTAACATTTGGATTCAACATCTTAGTGTTGTTGTTTTTCCAAATTCATCAACAAAATAAACCATAAAATGGTATTTATATTATGTTCTTTGTGAAAATGATAAGTTATGGGAATACAAATGGCGTGTATCCATATTTTTGAATTTATCTAGTGGAAAGAGGGATCCAATCAATGAAGGTGTAAATCTGTTTGAGTGAGATAAAATTAAGCTTTACATATCGATAGATTTTAGTTTCTCTGGTGCTTAATCGATTTAGAGTTATGATGGATCTATGCTAATTCTAGTGGTGGATGACCTTATCAAAAATATATTTTCAATCATAAAATAAAATCAATTTCATAAATTTAGCAAAACATCATAAAATTTACATCCTTAAGAAGATGAATAATAATAAAATAATAATGTTCAGTGATGAACAAGGTAAATAATAACAAAGTGATATAATTGTTGGGTAAAATATATGCACTATTAATTTCAACATTAAATTATCAACCAAGGAGTCATAGACTTAGATCCTAGTCTAACCTAATCTACGACTGACAAGCACACTTCAATGCAATAAATGAAATAAGAAACCAAAAAATGAATTCAATTGACGGGAACTAAACTGACACCTTAGGTTGAAACCCATTAGGGGAAATCCATGTCTAACAAGTTAGGCCTTTAATCATCATTTGGTGATTGAATATATGGAAAATTAAAGTGCAGGAATTCAAAGTGTAATAAATGAAACCAAGTGCAGGAAAAACGAAATTAAAACAAACTAGCTAAAAGGAAAAATAAATAAATATGAATCTAAATTCAAACTACGAAAATGAAATGTCCTCAAAAAGATACACCCAAGAAAGCGAGAGGGTAAAGTGATGAAATTGCAATAAGGAAAAATGTGAAGCAAGAGAAAGATGAAGAGAAGATGTAAAGAAAATGTATTTTAAACTTTGTCCTCTTATCATAATCACATGCACTTGTTCTTAAATCCACACATACCATAATATATACATAGTAATAAACAAGATAACATAAATATATTAACAATTCATACAAATAACACAAAATTAACATTTAATAATTAATAACCATAACAAAAATAACAAACTATAAACTAACTAATTAACAAAACTAGTTAAACTACATATGAACAAAATATAACAAATGAATAAGAACAAAATATAACAAATGAATAAAATATCAAAATAATAAGTGAAATTTACGACACTTACCACTATGCACACTTAACTAAGGGTGAAATCATGGAGGTGGGTAACACTTTCGTGACAATCTGATCTCCAAAATCCTGAAAATCATTTTTTCTGCTAAACTAATAGTATTTTTTGGCCGAAAGAAACTTTTTTTGGCCGAAAGGTGAAACGTCAAATCGAATGGTACAGTGATGGTATCCTCGATTTGCGTGTAAATATTTAGTTGGACGGATTTTTTTCTATCCGGAAATATTCTTTTGGCCGAAAGATATTCCTGCCGAAACAATCTTTCGGTCGAACACGTTTTCAATCGAAAACTCTTTCAGTCAAAAGATTGTTCGACCGAAAGAATGTTTATATATCAACCAAACATCAACATTCAAATGTTTTTATAACCTTTTGGCATTTGTGAGCGTTCCTTCGTGATTGTGAGCATTCGTGAGTGTTGGTGTTTGTGAGTGTTGGCGCGGACGTAGGGTGTTTATGAGCATTCGTGAGTACCGACGGGTGTTCCTGCCGGAGTTCAGGCTGTTGTGTTGGCGGGCGTTCAACGGGCCGAGCTTCAGGTATGTAACTGTATATATATTTTTTAATTTTAATTTTAATCTGTAGATTGTAATATGAAATTTGATTTTAATTTTTAAATTAAAATTTAGTTTAGGTGGCAGCCTCTGTGGCCAAGCCGTGGGAATGCCAATGGCTTGGCCACAGGGTTGCCCCCCCGTAGCCAAGTCACAGTCCACTAGAATGTGACTTGGGCGCAGGGGGGCAACGTTGTGGCCAAGCCGTGGGCCAGGTAAAGAAATCGTTCCTAAACAATATTTGTCATGTTATTGCCAAGATTCTATTATAAATTAGGGTTTATTGGATATGAGAGGGTATGCAAAGTTAAATGCATTGATTCTTTTCATAAAAAATTCCCTTGGACAATAGCATGACAAATGATGGGACTCAGGCAACATGGCATTAACATAAGTTCACGAGGCAGGAGGCCACACAAACTCTCCATATGTTTGGAAGGATAACCAAACGGAGGAGGACACAGCTCTATGTAGCGAGAACAACTTCCTAAGGTCATATTAAATCCTAGAGTTTGTCGAACAAATGGACAGATGTGATTTATCCAAGGGTGACTCATTATGCTTCCAATACAAAGAAAATACTTTTCCCTTCCTCTTTTTGGGGTATATTTGATTTTTTGTTGTCTTTTTTCAATAATTTTGGAAAAAGAATAAAAGAATGTTATGTTACAAAGGAGGAATGAGTGTCACAAACATACAAGTTCGAGGTGCAAGGACAAGATTGATGTTAAAAGTAAGGACACTCGAAAAAAATCCTCCAGGGGCCAAACGTGTCAAGATGCAGAGGCAAAGTGCTACATGGCTTGCGTATAAGGCATGCTTTAGATGGTTCAGTTGAGAGAAACATGGAGCTGGCATTAGGCCAAAGATGCGGGTATGCAAATGCGATTAATAAAACAAACAATGGTAACGCCCTTCGATGTAAGTTTAACGAGCCCAGAAAAGGTAAGCTCGGCGGTTTTTCATATTTAGAGTCTGAAAAAACGTAAAAAGAGACTCCACTAGGGTACCTTTTTCGAAGGTAGTCTAGTCGATTCGAAAAAGGGGTAAATTAGCACCGAAAAGACGTCTATTCAAAACCATTTTAACGAGTGTGATAAAGACAAGATCACTCAACCATTTTTTCATTTTTAAGGAGTCTGAAAAAAGCTTAACTATGGATTCCGTCAGGGATGTTCTTCTGGACCGTTTTAACAAGTGTGAAAGAATAAGGTCACTCAATGATCTTTTCAATTTTAGGGAGTCTGAAAAGAGCTTAACTATGGACTTCGTGGGGGTTCCTTTTTCGTACATTTAGTCCCTCAGGCCTGAAAAAGGGTTAAAATGATACCTGAGAGTACTATTCTAGAGAATTGAAGTTCCTTAGAGTATACCTTTGTTCGTACAGTTGACCGTCCAGACCAAAAAAGGGGTAAACTACCGCCAGATAGACGTGACTTCAAATTTTAGTTTAACGAGCGTGAAAGGCCACAAGATCGCTCGGCAATATTTTCATGTTTAGAGGGTCTGAAAAGGGCTTAAAAGAAGACCCGTGTAAGGAGCGTTCTTCTGGACCAATTTAACGAGTGTGAAGAAATAAGGTCACTCGACAATCTTTTCATCTTTAGGGAGTCTGAAAAGGGATTAAAGAAGACTCCATGGGGGCTACAACTCATGTATTAAACTGGTTCAAGTATAACCCACTGCTAGGCTCAGAACATGAGTCTCCTTGATAGTCAACTTGGAAAGTCTCCCAAAAGGGGAGAAAACATAAACCATGGTGTCCTCCCGCGGTATAGAAACTGTATTCATGGCTTTAGGGATAACATCATCTGAAGGCAATTCAAAATCTGAGAAATCATGCAAACAAGGGTCGATAGTCCCAAAGGGTGAAGTAAATTGACCATACTCCATATGATGATGGAGGTTCTGGCTAGGACTGGCATAGTCTATCAGTGAAGAATCACAAGCATGAGGGGTTGAGGATCTACAAACAATGAGATCAGACTCAAAAGGATACCCAAGCTCAATTGGACCAAGAGGAGGAAGCAAGGGCTCCCATGTCCCCATTGGATGAACCAATGGATCAATTACTGATTCCAAGTCTCGAGAAGGAAAACATGATTGCACAGGTTTCTGCTCAAAAGAAATTGAACACCAAGGATAAGATGCCACATAATTAACCTGTGGCAGGGTAGAGTCTACACGAACGTTAGGAACATATAAAGGGGTAGTCTGAAATAATGTTGAATTAGGATGGTGATTATCAGATGCCAGCTGATTGATAGTGACAATGCTTCCATTGTGAGGGAAATGCATCACTCGGAAGAGCGTAGACACTACAACATTCATAGCATATACATAATCATGCCCAAGAAGCATATTGAAATCTAACGGCCTTGCACCACTATAACATCAATAAGGACAGTCTTCCCACCTAACAAGATAGGTAACTAAGGAAGAACCCCCAAATATTCACTAGGACATCTGTCAAAAGCCAAAATTTCATGCGAAGCAGACACAAGTTTGGGAGATCCCAATACTTTCCAAACCGAGGAGGATAAAATACTTGCAGAGGCTCCCTCATCAACAATACATCGATAAATGTTTGTTGAATTAACTTCAACCCTTATTTGAAAAGGTGCGGCAGAAGGAAGATGAGGCTCAACAAGGTCATTCCAATCAAAGGAAACCATCCTAGGACTTGGAGGGGTTTTGCTCGAAACGAACGGAATGCCCCCTTGTTCTAAAAGTATTGAACCAAAAATGCTAAAAACATAGTTGGTAGACACGTCACTCCCCAAAAGAAGAGTGGGATCATCCGATGACTACATCGGCATGACCACTTTTACAACCAATGGATGAATAGGCTACGAGACTACATGGTCTAAAGGCACCTCACCCCCAAAAAGAGGAGTGGGATCATCTGATGATTGCATCGGCATGACCACTTTCGCAACCAATGGCTAAATAGGTTGCGAGATTACATGGTCTAAAGGCTCCCCACCCCCCAAAGAGGAGTGGGATTAGCAAATGACTGCATCGACATGACCACTTTCTCAAGCAATGGCTGAATAGGCTGAGAGACTACAAGGTCTAAAGGCACCTCACCCACCAAAATAGGAGTGGGATCAACCAATGACTGCATCATCATGACCACTTTCTCAACCAATGGTTGAATATACTGTGAGGAAACCTCAAAAGACTCAGAATCAAAAGAGCTTGCAGATAGGGACCACAATCTTTGTACTTCTGGAATGCCAGGGCACAAATGAGTAAGGTGATATCCCTTGAAAAGATTACAAGGGAACTTAGGCTTACATCCTATCTGTCTAGGTTTCTCAATAGAATTAATGCCCCTAGCATGACTAGCAGTGGTTGGTTGCACATCTCCAACATGACTTGCAGAGGTTAGTGATGGGTTGATAACATGACTTGCAGAGGCTAAATACCTATTACCAGTATGACTAGCAGTGACTGGACCTTTTCCCCCAGCATGACTTGCATAGGGTGGGTGTGTGCCCCCAGCATAACTTGCAGAGGCTAGGTTCTATTCTTCAACATGACTTGTAGAGGTTGTCGACCTATCTCCAACATGACTTGCAGAGGTTGGCGATTTCTTCTTACTATTCTGTCTCTTTCTATTTCATTTAGACTTCCAATTACTAGTAACTGTACTTTCACCAGAGGTGGGAGAAGGAGGAGGAGAAGGCTTTGCTGATGAAGAAACATCAATAGGGTTCCCATGACTTAAGGTGCTTAACTAATAAGCGCAAAGAGAGTTCGGGACATTTGGAATGGTACCCAACCAAACTGGTAATCCCACATTCAACCCAAGAATGTACAAAGTGGCCATCAAAGAGACACCAATGTTTTCAAAGAAGGGAAAAGCACAAGAATGCCCTTGTGAAGGGGCTCCTTGGTTGGTATCGTCAGGGACTTTAGCCATGAATATCTTATGCACAGGTTCTCCCCTTGCGGGATCGTTCAAATCTGTAAAAGTTTCACACACTAACTCTGAAGAACCAATGTTATCAAAACAACGCCTATAAAGAGGTGGCTCCACGTTCGTAACCGGAAGACCCAAAATTCCTTGTGACTGGTGGAGTGGGCAGTCTACCACCCTAGGTCATAGACCGAAAGCCATGACTGACTAACTCACTATGGAAAAATAGGGAGCACAGAGCACACACTAAAAGTTCCTAAAGGAAAATCAAGCAAACGACTAACTAGTTGGAAGAACAGTTACACCAACCAACACTAGAGAAACTTACCAGTGCATGTTCAACTCGAAAATGGAAGCACCCTCTGGGTATACTCTACAAATCATGGCCCTATGTCTGTCCTAGGTACCGCGGTATACCCCCACAGTCACCTGTGTATGTCACTAGAAAGATAGACAACTAGGTTGCCAGCGTGTGAACAATCACCAGGCAGGTGCATTCGACAATCGGGTAGACCACAATGACAAGGGTATCAAGCCCGAAATATTCCAAGGGTATCAAAAGCAAGTGGTCCTAAAAACAACTAAGGACCTCAAACGGATTCGAGACCCACGAAGCTCCGTGGAAAATGCAATCGACGGAATCCCAAGACAAACCCTCTATATGTGTTCTCCACTATGATTGGTCCATCTTTGGAGGGGTTATCTCCACTACCTTTCTGCACACGACCTCATGTTTATCCCCTGTGTTAGAGGGGGGTCCCGGATAACTTTCACGATACTGGACTTATACACTCCTTAGTACAGACTCATATGTTTTTTTATAGCCTTGAAGAGTTTCCTCTCCAACCTAAATCAATGCTCTAGCCTAATCTAGTTGATGGACCCTACAAACATAAAGTATAGTAATTTTTAATTAGTGTTCTTTTTACTGGGTTGATTTACTCAAAAAGGGTAGGGTAGTGCAACTAATTTTGTTAAGACTCTTGCGAAAAATGATGAAACTTATATGAACACTGGCAAAGAATGATTATATATATATATATATATATATATATATATATATATATATATATATATATATATATAT
>JZKD02S1632205.1:100297-116817 GCA_000966675.3 Picea glauca | reverse complement strand
GTTTTTACAATAAAAAGGAATGCCAAAAACCCTAGAAATCCAAAAACCTAACACTAGGAGATGAAGCGCCAAAAGTCATGTGGGCCCCGTTTGGGTAAGTTAGTACATCAACTTCATGGGGTCATAACGTTTGCATATGATCTCCATTTTAGGCATATCATAGCCTGTTGGAAAGGTATCGTCGAGGAGATTAATTTTGGGGGCTTATTCATGCCCTCATCTATCATTGGGAAGCTCTATCTCGAAAACCTTCATTTAGGCCTTGAAAATAGCCCCGAAAGTTAAAAACTTATAAAAATAGTAAATTACCAAAATTGCCAAAAAAATATTTTGAGATAGTTGGAAAATGTGGGTGGCCATCGATATCCACCTAGATCAATCCTCCCTCCTTAGGAAACAATTGTCTCCATTGCGTTGAGTGCTAGGGGAGAGGGAAATGTGTTTGTTGAATCTGCATCTTGAGGAGTTGCTTGTCTTGTTTAAGAAGTTGCGTTGCTTAGCTTTTTGAAGATGTGACTAGAAGGGTTGGACCTTTTTAGCTAGTCTCGATACATGAGTTGCCTGTGTGCAGAAGGAATATTTGTGCTTTTACCTTCTTCTATTTGATAGAGGGTGCTTGGAGCGAGGTTGTAGTGGTTGCAGTTTCCTTTTGTTCCCCTTTTGAACAGATTGTGAAGAAGCTGAATTTTGCAATATGATATACTACCTTGCGACACTGTTTAGGTGTAACAAAAGTAATATGTTATAACATATTACTTGTAATACGTTATAAAATATTACTTGTAATATGTTATAACCTATTACTTGTAATATGTTATAACAAATTACTTTGGAACTACCTATGGTATTCTGTAGAGATGACCCCCCAAAGTAACAATGACACTACGGGGTCGAGACTCATAAACAACATGGCATCTCCACATATATGGTTTCCAAAGAGGACATCACAGAAATCCAGTGGGGAATCATCACATAATACCTCATCCTTGAAGGGTTGGATGTCGTATGATAATCGACACTGTTGGTTGACACAAAGATCTCTTCCTTGGTGAAGCCACCTGATGTTGTATGGTTGCAAGTGTGGTGTTGTCGACAATCCCAACTGTTTGATGACCTCTGTTGAGATGAGGTTCTTCAGGCTTCGTCTATCAAAAATAAAATGCAGCGGAGTCGCCTTCACCCACATTTGTGAATGAAAAAGGTATTCTCCCTCTTCAGGATCTATTGGTTCTTCTAGTTGAATTTTTATGGTCGCAATAATAAAAGCAGGGTCTGTGTCAACGATCTATCGTTTACTAGTATTTTTAGAATCAGATTCTGAATCAGTGTTCAACTCCTTGTCTTTGATCTCGACCACCGATGACTATTTTGAGCTACATTCATCGGTGTTGTGCCATGGGTTTTTGTGGAAATCACACCATTTTACGGTGTCCTTCTTTGTCTTCCTGTGACCCTTCGTTTCGTGTGGCTTGGACTGGTTTTCGAGAGACTGTTTGTTAGGTCCGTCTTTGTCATACTTTGTTTGTTGCATATTTTTAGACTCGAACTCCCGTTTGTTCTGGTGCTTAAATTTCTGCTCGATTTTAACAACATATCGATAAGCAACATCGAGTGATGAGATGTCCAGAAAATCCATTTTAGTATGGATGTATCTGTGTAGAGCCCCATGGTATTTTAGAACCAAATTTCATTCGGAGTAATTGATACCAATCTTGGTGCGCAAAGTATGGAAGTTATTGGTGAACTCCAACAATGCTTGTCCCCTCTCTTGTCGCAGTGTGGTCCATCTTATGTATTGGTCGTCATAGTTGCCAACAGGGTAATACTGTTCCTTTACCACATCCACAAAAAAATCCCAAGTGGGTTTGACCCCATATATTCCAGACTCCTCTGTGGAACTTGGATCCCAGTAAGTTTCACACCAATGTTTGACACAGGGGAGAGATTTAAGGAGTGAGACGATGATATTTTCCCTATCGGAAAAATGGTGAACAAAGAAATAACGTTCTAGCATATTTAACCATTTGTCTAGGGATTATGCATCTATCTGTCTTTCAAATAAAAGAATATCAAAATTAACTTGTACCTTGAAAGGCGAGGTTCTTCCAAAGTGGTTGGTTGACGAAGATGTGCCTGTTGCTATCGGTGGGCGTTGAAGGATGTGGGAAAAATTCATCTTTTCTTCCGCCATTGAGGGTTTCTTGGGTGTGTGACAACAATTTTCCTCATGAGACACAAGCTCGAGACCTAAATTTCTATACTCATACCTCGTCAGGGACATGCACTGAAAAACAATCAAGAGCAGCCTGCTCTAATTCCACTGATCCAGATTATTTTCGGCACGAAATGAGAGTGGAGATATAACACAGAAATACACAGAGATATTGAAAGAGAAACAATAATATAATAGAGATATATCAGAAATAAAACCAGAGGAAAATATATACAGTAATACACGATTTATATTAATGAAATAAATGTATAGATACTGTAAAAAGATAGAGTGAAAGACTCGCTAGAATGGTGACAACTTATCTCTGAGAAGAGATGTGATATCTACTCCCATTCGCAAGAAGATGAGTACAATGAGGCTCTGAAATCCTTTTTACAATAAACAAGAATTCCAAAAACCCTAGATATCCAAAAACCTAACCCTAGGAGATAAAGCACCAAAATTCATGTGGGCCCATTTGGGTAAGTTAGTACATCAACATCTCGAGGTCGTGACTTTTGCATACGATCTTCATTTTAGGCGTATCATAGACCGTTGTAAATGTATTGTTGAGGAAATTCATTTTGGGGGATCAATCATTCCTACGGCTACCATTGAGAAGATCGATCTCGAAAAACCTTCATTTAGGCCCTCAAAATAGCCCCAAAAGTTAAAAACTGCTAAAAATAGTAAATTACCAAAATTTCCAGAAAACTATTTTAAGTAAGTTGGAAAACGTGGGTGGCCACTGATATCTACCTAGATCAATCCTCCCTCCTTAGGAAGCAATGGTATCCATTGCGTTGAGTGCCCGGGGGATAGGTAAAAGCGTTTGTTGGATCTGCATCTTGAGGAGTTGCTTGCCTTGTTGGAGAATTTGCATTTCTTAGCTTGTTGAAGGTTGGCACGAACATGTGGCTGGAAGGGTTGGACCTTTTTAGCCATTCTGGCTACATGAGATGCCTGTGTGCAGAAGGAATCTTTGTGCCTTGCTTCAACCTTGTCAACTTGCTTTTTTTGGATAGAGGGTGCTTGGGGTGAGGTTGTATTGGTTGCAGTGTCCTTTTGTTCCTCTTTTGAACAGATTGTGAAGAAGTTGAATTTTGGAGTACGAGATACTACCTTGCGACATTTTTTAGATGGAACAATAGTTGGAACTACCTTTGGTATTCTGTAGAGATGACCCCCCAAAGTAATAATGACACTACAGGGTCAACACTCATAAACAACATGGTGTCTCCACATATATGGTTGGCCCAAGAGAACATCACAGACATCTAGTGGGGAAACCTCACATAATACCTCATCCTTGAAGGGTTGGATGTCGTATTATAATCGACACTGTTAATTCACACAAAGATCTCTTCCTTCCTGAAGCCACCCGATGTTGTATGGTTGTGGGCGTGGTGTTGTCGACAATCCTAACTATTTGATGACCTATGTTGAGATGAGGTTCTTATGGCTTCCACTATCAACAATAAAATGTAGCGGGGTCACCTTCACCCACATATTTGAATGAAAAAGGCGCTCCCCCTCTTCAGGATCTATTGGTTCTTCTAGTTGAATTCTTGTGGTTGCGACAATAGCAGTGGGGTATGTGTCAATGATCTGTCCTTTACCAGTATTTTCAGAATCAGATTCTAAATCAGGGTTCGGCTCCTTGTCTTTGATCTCAGCCAATAATGATTGTTTTGAGAGACATTCATCGGTGTTGTGCCAGGGGATTTTGTGGAAATCGCACCATTTTCTGGTGTCCTTCTTTGTCTTCCCATGACCATTCTTTTCTTGTGGCTTGGACTAGTTTTCGGGAGACTATTTGTTAGGGCTGTCTTTGTCATACTTTGGATGTTGCAGATTTGCAGACCCGAACTACCATTTGTTCTGGTGCTTAAATTTCTGCACGATTTTAACAACATATCGATAAGCAGCATCGAGTGATGAGATGTCCAGAAAATCCATTTCAGTCTCGGTGTATCTGTGTAGAACCCCACGGTATTTCAGAACCAAATGTCGTTCAGAGTCTTTGATACCCAGCTTGATGCGCAAGGTATGGAAGGTATTGGTGAAATAAAAAACTGCTTGTCCCCTCTCTTGCCATAGTGTGGCCCATCTCATGTACTGGTCCTCATAGTTTCCAACATGGTAATACTGTTCCTTTATCGCATCCACAAAAAATCACCAAGTGGGCTTGACCCCATATATTCCAGACTCCTCTGTAGAACTTTTATTCGAGTAATTTTCCCACCAATGTTTGAAATGGGGGAGAGATTTAAGTAGTGCGAAGGTGATATTTTCCCTATCGAAAAAATGGTGAACAGATAAATAACCTTCTAGTAGATTTAACCATTTGTCTAGGGCTTCTGCATCTATTTTTCCTTCAAATATAGGAATATCAAAATTAACTTGTACCTTGAAAGGCGAGGTGATTCCAAAGTGGCCAATTGATGAATATGTGCATGTTTCTATTGGCAGGTGTTGAAGGATGTGGGAAAAATTCTCCATCATTTCATCCCTCTATCTCGTGAGAGCTTGCTCAAGCAACATATTGATAGAATCGTATGCTCCATCGTTCTTCTTTTCTTCTGTCATTAAGGGTTTCTTGGGTGTGCGAGAGCGATGTTCCTCAAGAGAGACAAGATCGAGACCCAACTTTCTATACTGAAACCTTGTCGAGGACATGCACTGAAAAATGATCAAGATCAGCCTGCTCTGATTCCACTGATCCAGATTATTTTCGACATGAAATGATACCGAAGATATAAAACAGAAATATACATAGATATTGAAAGAGAAATAGTAATATAATAGAGACATATCGGAAATATAACCATAGGCAAAGATACACAGTAATAAACAATTTCTATTAATGAAATAAATGTACATAGACTGTAAAAATACAGAGTGAAAGACTCGCTAGAATGGTGGTAGGTTATCTCTGAGAAGAGATGCGACAGCTACTAGCATTCGCAAGAAAATGATTACAATGAGGCTCTGAAGGCATTTTTACAATAAAAATGAATGCCAAAAACCCTACACATCCAAAAACCTAACCCTGGGATATGAAGCACCAAAAGTCATGTGGGCCCCGTTTGGGTAAGTTAGTAGATCAACTTCCGGGGGTCATAACTTTTCCATACGATCTTTGTTTTAGGTGTATTATAGCCTGTTGGAAAGGTATCATCGAGAAGATTCATTTTGGGGGTTAAATAATGTCCTTGTGTATCATTGAGAAGCTCGATATCTAAAAAAATTCATTTAGGCCCTCAAAATAATCCCGAAAGTTAAAAACTGCTAAAAATAGTAAATTACCAAAATTGCGAGAAAACTATTTTGAGCCAGTTGGAAAAGGTGGGTGGCCACCGATATCCACCTAGATCAATACTCCCTCTTTAGGAAGCAATGATATCCATTGCGTTGAGTGTCCGGGGGAGAGGGAAAAGCGTTTGTTGAATGTGCCTCTTGAGGAGTTGCTTGCCTTGTTGGAGAAGTTGTGTTGCTTAGCTTAATGAAGGTTGTCACGAACATGTGCCTAGAAGGGTTGGATATTTTTAGCTAGTCTGGCTACATGAGATGCCTATGTGCAGAAGGAATCCTTGTGCTTTGCTACAACCTTGTCGACCTTCTTCTATTGGATAAAGGGTGCTTGGGGTGAGGCTATAGTGGTTGCAGTGTCCTTTTGTTCCCCTTTTGAATGGATTGTGAAGAAGCTGAATTTTGCAATATGAGATACTGCCTTGCGGCACTGTTTAGGTGGAAAAATAGTTGGAACTACCTCTGGTATTCTGTAGAGATGACCCCCAAAAGTAACAATGACACTACTGTAGAAATTTTAATACAAATTATGTATTTCCTAGATTATCCTGATCTAACAATTTTATGCCACTGTTAAATACAGAATCACTTCTACTAATATTCTTGCGGAATTTAAAACATGATCGCCAATTGCAATATACAGAAGAAAGATCAATCACACATAACACAGATGTTTTTACCGGGAAAGAATAAAGATAAAAACCCCACTATCATATATTATGTATATATCATGGATCATGAAACAATATCATACAAAACTCTAATCCAAGAGATCTCAATACAATATACAATCATCTCACACTGTTATACAAAAATTGACAAATTCATGTGTCAATTTACTGCTTCCACGCAACCTTCTTCCTCTATGCAATCCCTGCTAATGGAAATCCCTGCAATGAATGAATTCCTCTTGCCTAGGCTACACATTCCTCATGGGCACATCCAATGTGTGTGTGGTTGCATGAGTGTGCCCACTAAAGTCACAATTGTTAGTCAAATTGTCCCTTTCACCTGTTATCTCAACTGGGTCTCCACTGGATTTGACATGCATGTAGTTAACAGTGGTAAATATTCAGTTGCATGTGAGATCACTGATTGTGAATTAATTAATAATTAATTCACCGATCTCTCACTAGTATAAGTTCAGTTACAACTAGTACAACTCAACTTAACTCACTTAACTGAGTTAAACTACTTCACAAATCACATAACTACACATCCAACTCTATTACAACTTCGAATCACTCAGTTACAACTAATTTGACTTGCATGTCCCACCAGTCAACCTTTGAACTCAAATTTCCTATAGCTAATTGATTTGCCACTTCAGTTAGCTATTTCCAAGTGCTCATTGAGAATAGACTAATATTTATTGTCCAACTATTATTAAGGGGTAATAATAGAAGACATACATCTATAAATAGAATTTGTTCACCATCTATAAATAGAATTTTCTCATCATCTAAAAATAGACTTCCACCTAAAAATAACATGAGGCTCCATCCTAGTGTAGGTGCATAATTTTCACTACGATCTTCTTGTTGAATCTCAACAACTACGGGGTCGAGACTCATAAATAGCATAGCATCTCCACATATATGGTTGGCCCAAGAGAAAATCACAGACATCTAGTGAGATAACATCATATAATACCTCATCCTTGAATGGTTGAATACCATATGATAATCGACACTGTTGGTTGACACAGAGATCTCATCCTTGGTGAAGCCACCCCATGTTGTATGGATGCGGGTGTGGTGTTGTCGACAATCCCAACTGTTTGATGACCTCTGTTGAGATGAGTTTCTTCTGGCTTTCGCTATCAACAATAAAATGAAGCGGGGTCACCTTCATCTACATCTGTGAATGAAAAAGGCACTCCCCCTCTTTAGGATATGTTGGTTCTTCTAGTTGAATTATTGCGGTCGCAGAAATAGAAGTGGGGTCTACGTCAATGATCTATCCTTTACCACGATTTTCATAATCAAATTTTGAGTCAGGGTTCATCTCCTTGTCTTTGATCTCGACAACCAATCATTGTCTTCAACGACATTCATCAATGTTGTTCCAGGGGCTTTTGTGTAAATCACACCATTTTTCGGTGTCCTTCTTTGTCTTCCCGTGACCCTTCTTTTCCTATGGATTGGAATGGTTTTCGGGAGACTATTTTTTAGGGTTGTCTTTGTCATACTTTGGTTGTTGTGGATTTATAGACCTGAACTCCTGTTTGTTCTAGTGGTTAAATTTCTGCTCTATTTTAACAACATATTGATAATCAACACCGAGTGATGAGATGTCCAGAAAATCCATTTCAGTTTGGATGTATCTGTGTAGAGCCCCATGGTATTTTAGAATGAAATGTCCTTGGGAGACTTTGATACCCATCTTGCTGCGCAAGGTATGGAAGGCATTGGTGAAATCTGAAACTGTCTGGACCCTCTCTTGCCGTAGTGTGGTCCATCACATGTACTGGTCCTCATAGTTTCCAATAGGGTAATATTGTTCCTTTACTGCATCCACAAAAAAATTCCAAGTGGGATCGACCCCATATATTCTAGACTCCTTTGTGGAAATTTTCTCCCAGTAAGTTTCCCACCAATGTTTGACATGGGGCAGAGATTTACGGAGTGAGAAGATGATCTTTTCCCTGTCGTAAAAATGGTGAACAGAGAAATAAACTTCTAGCAGATTTAACAATTTGTCTAGGGCTTTTGCATCTATCTATCGTTCAAATACGGGAATATAAAAATTAACTTGTACCTTGAAAGGAAATGTGCTTCCAAAGTTTTCGGTTGATGAAGATTGTCATGTTGCTATCAACAGGCATTGAAGGATGTGGGAAAAATTATACATCATTTCGTCCCTCTGTCGTGTGAGCGATTTCCCAAGCAACATATTGATGGGATCATTTGCTCCATCATTCTTATTTTAATCCTCCATTGAGGGTTTCTTGGGTGTGTGAGAGATATTGTCCTCAAGAGAGAATCTCAAGACCCAACTTTCTATACTCAGACCTCGTCGGGGACATGCACTGAAAAATGATCAAGAGTACCTTGCTCTGATTCCACTGATCCAGATTATTTTCGGCACGAAATGAGAGCGGAGATATAAAAAAGAAATATACAGAGATATTGAAAGAGAAACAATAATATAAAAAAGATATATCAGAAATATAACCAGAGGCAAAGATATACAGTAATACACGATTTCTATTAATGAAATAAATGTACAGAGATTGTAAAAATATAGAGTGAAAGACTCGCTATAATGGTGGGCGCATATCTCTGAGAAGAGATGTGACGGCTACTCACATTCCCAAGAAGATGATTACAATGAGGCTCTGAAGACAATTTTACAATAAACAGGATTTCCAAAAACCCTAGACATCCAAAAATCTAACCCTAGGAGATGAAGCGCCAAATGTCATGTGGGCCCCATTTGAGTAAGTTAGTACATCAACTTCCTGGGGTCGTAACTTTTGCATACGATCTTCGTTTTAGGCGTATGATAGCCTGTTGGAAAGGTATCATCGAGGAGATTCATTTAGAAGGATAAATAATTCCCTTATATATTATTGAGAAGCTCTATATTGAAAAACCTTCATTTAGGCCCTCAAAATAGCCCCGAAAGTTAAAAACTGCTAGAAATAGTAAATTACCAAAATTGCCAGAACATTGTTTTGAGCAAGTTGGAAAAAGGTGTGTGGCCACAGATATCCACCTGGATCAATCCTCCCTCCTTAGAAATAAATAGTATCCATTGCATTGAGTTCTTGGAGGAGAGGGAAAAACATTTGTTGAATCTCCATCTTGAGGAGTTGCTTGCCTTGTTGGAGAAGTTGCGGTGCTTAGCTTGTTGAAGGTTGTCACGAACATGTGGCTGGAAGGGTTGGACCTTTTTAGCCAGTTTGGCTACATGAGATGCCTATGTGCAAAAGGAATCTTTGTGCTTTTCTACAACCTCGTCGACCTGCTAATCTAAGTGGATATCGATGGCCACCCAACTTTTCCAGCTGGCTCAAAACAACTTTCTGGCAATTTTCGTATATTACTATTTTTAGCAGTTGTTCAGGTCCTAAACTTCTAGAGCCGTTTTGAGGCCCTAAACGACGTTTTTTGCAACTTTTGTATTCCTCGTATTGATCTTTCCAATGGGCTATCATATTCCTAAAACGAAGATGATATGAAAAAGTTACGACCCCGAGAAGTTGATGTACTAACTTACCCAAACGGGGCCCACATGACTTTTGGCGCTTCATCTCCTAGGGTTAGGTTTTTGGATGTCTAGGGTTTTTGGAATTCCTCTTTATTGTAAAAAGGCCTTCAGAGCCTCATTTTAATGATCTTCTTGCGAATGAGCACAGTCGTCACATCTCTTCTCAGAGATAAGTCGCCACCATTCCAACAAGCTTGTTTTCTGTTGCATTTTATCGTTTCAGCTTATTTCCTTATTGAATAGAAAACCAGTTTTACTGTATCTCTGTTATTTTGTGTTAAGCATCTCTTAATAATTTGTATTCATTTAATTTTACTCATAAAATTTGTATTAGTGGTATCAGAGCGGTTTTCTCCTTGTCGTCTTAATGCATGTCCCCAACGAGGTCGAAGTACAAAGAGTTGGGTCTCAAGCTTGTTTCTCTTGAGGACAAAAGATCTCGCACTCCCAAGCGACCTTTCATGTCAGGAGAAAAGAAAGATTATGGGACAAGAGATCCTTTCAAACTGTTGATTGAGGAATCCCTCATGCAACAGAGGAACAAGATGATAGTTTCATGCAAATCCTTCGACGGCTACCAATAGGCGACGCATCTTCTTCGAGCAAAGGAGCTACCCAATTTAAGTTACAAATAAAATTCGATATTCCTATATTTGAAGTTCATATAGATGTAGATGTTGTAGACAAGTGGTTGAATCTACTAGAAGGGTATTTTTCTCTCCATAACTTTTCGAATAGAGAAAATATTACTTTTGCGCTCCTCAAATCCGTTACCCATGTAAAATATTGGTGGGAACCTTTCTGTGAGAAAAAGGAAACAGAGGAACACTCATTATTTACAGTCACAACCACTTGGGAATCCTTTAGGGATTCTATTAAGGAACAATACTACCCTGTCGGATGTTATGATGACTTGTATATCAAATGGACCATACTGTGGAAAGAAAGAGACCAAGTAGTGCCAGATTTCACAAATATCTTCCATACCTTGCGCACCAAGCTAGGTATCAAAGATTCAGAGCGACATATGGTGCTCAAGTATCATGGTTCTCTGCATAGATACATCCAGACTGAAATGGAATTTATGGACATCTCATCCTTGGGCATGACCTACCGATATGTCGTTAAAATTGAGTAGATTCTCAAACAAAAGACGCGACAATTTGGGTCGGGGAACCCCTCACAAGAAAAGCCAAGAAAGGGTGGCCCCAACCCACAGAACAAAGGACAGAGAAAATATGGACAGTATCAGGACAACTAGTCCAAGATGCAAGCAAAGAAGGACAACAGGAAGACAAAGAAAGATACCGGAAAGTGGTGTGACTTCCATAAGAGCCCCTGGTATAACACTACTGACTATCGCTCAAATAAGTTGCTGGTGGCCGAAGTGAAAGCCTTTGAATTAGATGCGGGTTCTGACTCTGAGTCAGAACAAGAAAGGGGAATACAGATCATTGACACAAAACCCAGTGCCACTATTTCTACCACCAAGCTCCATCATGGTGAACTAGATGAGCCAAAGGAATAAGAGCGCCTCTTCCATTCACCGATGTGGGTAAAAGGCACCCCACTGCACTTCATCATTGATAGCGATAGCCAGAAGAACTTCATCTCAGCAGAGGTCATCAAGAGGTTGGCCCTGCCAACAACGCCACACCCACAACCCTACACCATTGGATGGCTCCACCAAGGAAGCGATCTCCACGTCAGCCAACAGTGTCGACTGTCATACGACATCAAGCCCTTCAAAGACAAGGTATTGTGTGATGTTGCTCCTCTCGAAGTTTGTGATGTTCTTTTGGGCCAACCTTATTTATGGAAATGTCATGCTGTATATGATTCTAGGGCTCGTAGTGTTATTATTACTTTGAATAGGAAGTTGTACAGGATACCCGAGGCTGTCCCACCTAGTGTTATTTCCTTGATCTCTGCTAAGAAATGCAGGAAGGTAATCTCTCATATGGGGAATTTTTTCTTCTTCATGATTCACTCTTAGAATGAGCAAAACATCACAGCCACATCCAGGGTCTCTGCGGTCGACCTCTCCACACAGCAAAAGCAAGTAGATAAGGTCATGGAAGAATACTCAGATATCTTCTCCTCACCTATCGGGGTACCTCTGCACTGCTAGGTCAAGCACCCCATTGATCTGACCCCTGGCGCATCGCTGCCCAATGGGCTAGTCTATCGTCGCTCTCTGTTAGAGAATGAGGAGATCAAGCGATAGATCCAAGAATTTCTCCACAAGGGGCACATCTGTCCCAGTTCGTCACCTTGCAGGAGCCCAATCATGCTAGTACAGAAGAAAGATGGAACCTGGCGACTCTGCATTGATTACCAGGCTCTGAATAAAATCACAGTCAGAAATCGATACCCGATTCCCCGAATCGATGACCTCCTTGATCAACTCATGCGGGCCAAATAATTCAGTAAGATTGATCTGAAGTCTGGCTATGACCAAGTCCCGATAGAACACACAGATGTATGGAAGTTTGTCTTCAAGTCAAAGGAAGGCATTTTTGAATGGTTGGTCATGTCCTTTGGTTTGACAAATGCTCCAGCCACTTTTATGAGGATGATGGACGATATCTTGCGACCATTCACCAATACTTTTTTAGTGGTGTATCTGGATGACATTCTCATTTACAACAAGGCTTGGGCCCTGCACACTTGAAGCATATTCAACAAGTTCTACACACCCTACGACAGCACAAGCTATACGCCAACTTGTAAAAATTCTCTTTCGGCATGGACAGGGTCCATTACCAGGGCTACATCATTGATCAACATGGCGTACATGTGGATCCAGCCAAGATCCAAGTCATTCATGACTGGCCAACCCCAACCACACTCACTAAGATTCAGAGCTTCTTGGGCCTTGCCAATTTCTACCGCAAGTTCATGTTGGGATTCTCCCATATTGCATGGGCCCTCAACCAAATAACCAGGGGTGGTGGTAAGGAAAAAATTGTGTGGGGCCGGTCCCAACAACAAGAGTTAGATGATTTTAAGCAGTGCTTGTGCTCAGCCCCAATACTTTCACTACCATACCTGCAATAGCCCTTTGAGACTGAGACAGATGCTTCAGACTATGTTGTGGGTGTCTATAAGTACCCCAGTTATGACAAAGAAATGTACTCCATTGTGCAAGCCTGCCGCCAATGAAGACATTACATTCTTGGGAAGGAGAAAATCATCCACACTGATCATAAGCCATTGCAGTTCATGCAGACACAAAGAAAATTGCAGAATGATCACCATCAAAAGTGGTCCACATACTTTCAGCAATTCCACCTCAACATCAAGTATAAAATAGGAAACACCAACCATGTCGTTGATTGCCTCAGCAGACCACCAGTTGTGAAACTTACCACAATGTTAGACTCTTGTGGCCATGAGACCTCTAGATGGCCCCAACTCTATGAGACAAACCCAAACTTTGCCACCACCTACCAAATGTTGGGTGCAAAGGCAGTTGTTGATAATTTCCATCTTCAGGATGGGTTGTTGTGTCGTCTGGGACATATCTATGTTCCATCAAGTGAGCGAGCGAAGATGATCTAGGAAGCCCACTACAGTCGGGTGATAAGACACTTCAGCATCGAAATGACAATAGAGATGCTACAAAAACATTTCTACTGACCGAAATTTCAATTGGAGGTCAACAAGTATATCAGGTCTTGTATTGCCTGTGTTATTTCCAAACCGATCACTAAGAAACAGGGCCTGTACACCCCTCTCCCTACTTATGATAGGCCATGGGAATCCATCTCAATGGACTACATGTTGGGCCTCTCGTCCACCAAGTGGGGAAATGACTGTTTTTTTTTGGTTGTTGATCGCTTTTCTAAGATGACGATTCGGGTTGCCTGCAAGAAGAGCATCACAACAGAAGCCACTGCCAAGCTCTTCTTTGAACGAGTCTTGGTACATTTTGGAATCCCACAAATCATTTTATCAGATAGGGGCATCCGATTTCGCATCACATTCTGGTCGAGCCTCTAGTCACTGCTGGACACCAAGCTCACCAAATCCACGACCTTCCACCCCCAGATAGATGGCCAAGCCGAGGTCGTAAATCGAATGATCATACATATCATCTGCATGTAAAATTCCAAGCACCCTCACACATGCGATGAGAGTATTCCCTATGTCTAGCATATCTACAACCGAGACCTGCATAGTTCAACTGACCACAACCCCTTTTAGGTGGGGTTGGGATTCAAACCATTGGGTCCCATAGATGTTTCACTTCCCCTTCCGGTCACCTCAGTTGACTCCTCTTCTTCTCCAACTGAGGCCGACAAAGCCACTCAGTTCACTGAGAGGATCCAACACATTCTCCAATAGGTTCAGGATATCCTATAGAAGTTCAATGACAAGTACAAGTAGCACCATGATCAACATCAGGTGTCACATAAGTTTCAGGTGGGTGACAAAGTTTGGTTGCACCTGTAGAAAGAATGCCTTACAGGACACCATCATAAGCTTCGCCCACTCCATTATGGGTCGTACACCATCACCAAGGCTATGGGGCATAGTTCTTTTGAGATCAACATTCCTCCTTTCCTAGCTCTGCACCCAGTGTTCAACGTGGACCTCTTTTGGCCTTATTTCCAACCATTATTGGACACATCAGACGTAGAAAAATAGTTGACACTAACAGAGCTCAGACCGCCACTGAATACAACAAGAATTTAGTGATCCGATTGTGGACACACAGATCAAGGGCACTCAACAACAAAGGATCCAGCTTTATCGAGTTGTCAAAGAAGGACAACTCCTTATTACCCATGATTTTGGTCATCATGATGATGTATTGATGATGGTGTACTCAGGCTCTTCATAAGAAATTTTTCCTGAGAAAAGTTACTTTCTTCTCTTTCCAGAAATCTCATTTTTGAAGAAGGTTCGCAGACTGCTAGTATATTTGCCTGTGAGAATGCCTGATTCTCGCAGGCTGCCTTAAGCCAGGGTGTGAGAATTTCACACTGTGTTGAACTGCTAGGGTGCGAACTCTTCCTAAAGCAAGGAAAAAGATGAATTCTCGATGCTTCTAGAAGGGAATCTTCTAGAAGGATGGGTTGGCATTCGAATGGTTATCCTAGTACTTGATTCTTTGATATTTTGGGATCATTCTTATCCAATTAACTAATTCATTCTCTCCTATATATTAAGGGAATTCTCATGGAAAAGGTTAAGAAAGATTCATTGGAGAATTGGTGAAAGAATTGTGTGAAGGACTCAGCATTGAACAACAGCTTGAAGACTCTAGCAGGTCTATCAAGAGGATTTGATATTCTTCATGCAAGGATTGAGCAAGTCTGTGTGTCGGAGCCAAGGGCCATCAAAAGGAAGTTTGCGACACCAAGGCTCAGGTTGTAATCTTTACTTTCCATTAATATGATATAGTAGCATGTCCCTTTCCCATAAAGTTATTTCCACTTTATTGTATAATTCCTTGATCATATACATAGATTGACTGTTGAATAGATTGTGCTATCTTCACTTTGATTGGTTTGTGTTGTCTTGGTCTTGGATACGCGAGAGCACTGGAGCAGAGTGGGAGCAACAAAGACCTTAGGAAGCGATAATAAGGTATGTTATTTGTTCTTGCCTCCTAGTTAATTCAATGGTCTAAATCTAGGGAAAGAGTCATGTTCTGTCTTGCTTTGTTTTAGATCCAGGTGGATCTAGGGAGATTGGTTAGTGTCCGCACCTACGGATTTATCCAATAACAAACTTGGAGACTCCGTTGGGGATCAATCCCATTTTCTTTGTGGTTTTGGCGTTTTTCTGTGGCCATTTTCTCTGGTTTCATTTTTCTCCTGTCCTATCAGTCTCTGAGTCTTCAAGATATCCTGATAGACCCTCTGGGTCCAGAGGTCTTTTCAAATTTTGCTTCATTTTCCAAAATTTTGATTATGTTCAGACATTCTCACACTGCAATTCATTGTAGCCTGCAAGAATAGGTAGAGTTCTCACTCTTCCTTTAGGTTTCAGTGTGAGTTTCTCGCACCCTGCTCAAGAGTCACCTGCGAGAATCAGTGATTCTCCCACTGTATAATACTCCTAGCCTGTGAACTCCTATTTTCAAAAGTTTGGATTTGAGCTTTGGTATTTTCAACTGCCTAGATCAGTTTGATTGCCTCATAAGAGTTTCTTGGACCATTTATTGATATCTTTCTTGCCTTCGTTTGCATGCATGAACAATCTTAGGATTTCAAGGCTTTTCTTGTCATTTTTGGCTTGACTTTCGTTTCTTGACTTTTCTTGGCAAAACCATTCTCTCTGACTTCGGGATCTGAGTGTTTGATTAGTTAAGAACCAGTGATTGGTTGAAAGTTGAGTTGAGTGCTTGGTCTTTATCATTTTCTTTTTATTTGAAAGATCATTTTTTCTTGTGCACTTGAAAAGACTACATTGGTTTGCTCTTTATTTTTGTTTTCATTGAAAGAGTTGATTGGGTTTGTCATTGCTTGTTCATTTAGCTTTTGATTTTCTATACTCTCACTGTCATAGTGTGGGTCCTTTTTGAAAAGTGAACAAAAAATTTTCTTTCAAAAAACCATTTTCGTTTTTAGAAACATTGAAAATCAAATTATTGAAATTGTTGAAGTATTTGAAAAAGACACAATAGAGAATTTTCATTTGATGCATGATTATTTGCATTTTCATTTTAAAGGAAATTTTGCATTGTAGTTCAAGGTTGATCTGGAAAAATTTCTCTCTCTCCCATACATAGGATTCATTGAACGAAAAGTGATACATTTCATTCTCA
>JZKD02S1632205.1:18579-35210 GCA_000966675.3 Picea glauca | reverse complement strand
AGAATGCTACCATTAAAATACATAATGAAGCAAATAACAAAAGCCTTTATCACAAAGAAAATTAACAAGGCATTTAATAACATGACAATTAATAATAAATAACCAGGCATTTATCGTAAAGAAAATAACAAGGCACAGAAATGAAAAGTAATTAATTAGGCCTTTAATAATATTCACTCCGACATAATGTAGTGTATCCCTTATAATTTAACACATTAAAATTCATGCCATTAATAATACGTCGACAAAATGCAGTGTATTCTTTACACTGTATAAATATAATTAAACACCTTCAAAGGGTTCCTTTCCTGTAATGATGCACATGCATAATGCGTGATATTAACTCAAGCTTAAATTATAATTTAACAACTAAAACGATTCAAGCCATTAATATTACACTCAACATATTGCAGGGTATTACTTTCACTATATTATCATATGATTTAAGAACTTTTTAAAAAAGATCCCTTACTGTAATGATGCGCAGGTCAATCAAATTCATGTCCAGTTAATGCATTGACACATAGGCATAAAGATTCCCATCGAGAGTTTTAAAATGAAACTGTCCACGAATTTAAAGGGAACGCTGGAATTAGAACGCTAATGGATAAGAGTTGGCAAGGCGTTGATACAGGTACATGGAAATAAAAAGGAGGTCGGGAGGAAGGTAAGAGCATCAGAACGCACGGAGGGACAGAGGCAGTTTCGCGGAGTGAGGGGAGAAAGTCAGCATAGAGCATGGAGGGAGACTTGTTGTGTGGAAATGACTAAAACGAAAATCCAGACTATCTTCTTTTATCTCGCTAGAAAAAAAAAAGAAATTACATGCAATCCCCAAATCAAAAGTGAATAATACATACAATCCCCGAAAAATCAAGTCTGAAACTTCTTGGCCCCTCTCTTGTTGCAGTGTGGTCCATCTCATGTACCGGTCCTCATAGTTTCCAATAGGGTAATACTGTTCCTTTACCACGTCCACAAAAAACTCCCAAGTGGTCTCGGCCCCATATATTCTAGACTCCTCTGTGGAACTTTTCTCCCAGTAAGATTCCCACAAATGTTTGACACGAGGGAGAGATTTAAGGAGTGTGAAGGTGATCTTTTCCCTGTCATAAAAATGGTGAACAAAGAAATAACCTTCTAGCATATTTAACCATTTGTCTAGGGCTTCTGCATCTATCTGTCCTTCAAATATAGGAATATAAATATTAACTTGTACCTTGAAAGGCGAGGTGATTCCAAAGTGGTTGATTGATGAATATGCTCATATTTCTATTAGCAGGCATTGAAGGATGTGGGAAAAATTCTCCATCATTTTGTCCCTCTGTCTCGTGAGAGATTTCCCAAGAGACATATTAATAAGATTGTCTTCTCCATCGTTCTTCTTTTCTTCCGCCATTGAGGGTTTCTTGGGTGTGCAAGAGAGATTTTCCTCAAGAGAGACAAGCTCGAGACCCAACTTTCTATACTCAGACCTTGTCAGGGACATGCACTTAAAAATGACTAAGAGTAGCCTGCTCTGATTCCACTGATCTAGATTATTTTCATCAAGAAATGAGAGCGGATATATAACACAGAAATATACAGATATATTGAAAGAGAAACAGTAATATAATAGAGATATCTATGAAATATAACAAGAGGCAAAGATATACAGTAATACACGATTTCTATTAATGAAATAAATTTACAAAGACTGTAAAAATACAGAGTGAAAGACTCGCTAGAATGGTGGAAACTTATCTGTGAGAAGAGATGTGACGGCTACTCTCATTCGCAAGAAGATGATTACAATGAGGCTCTGAAGGCGTTTTTACAATAAAAAGGAATGCCAAAAACCCTAGAAATCCAAAAACCTAACACTAGGAGATGAAGCCCCAAAAGTCATGTGGGCCCCGTTTGGGTAAGTTAGTACATCAACTTCCTGGGGTCGTAACGTTTGCATATGATCTCCATTTTAGGCATATCATAGCCTGTTGGAAAAGTATCGTCGAGGAGATTAATTTTGGGGGATTATTCATGCCCTCAACTATCATTGAGAAGATCGATCTCGAAAACATTCATTTAGGCCCTGAAAATAGCCCCGAAAGTTAAAAACTTATAAAAACAGTAAATTACCAAAATTGCCAAAAAATTGTTTTGAGCTAGTTGGAAAATGTGGGTGGCCATCGATATCCACCTGGATCAATCCTCCCTCCTTAGGAAACAATGGTCTCCATTGCGTTGAGTGCCTGGGGGAGAGGGAAATGTTTTTGTTGAATCTGCATCTTGAGGAGTTGCTTGTCTTGTTCAAGAAGTTGCGTTGCTTAGCTTTTTGAAGATGTGGCTAGAAGGGTTGGACCTTTTTAGCTAGTCTCGATACATGAGTTTCCTGTGTGAAGAAGGAATATTTGTGCTTTGACCTTCTTCTATTTGATAGAGGGTGCTTGGAGCGAGGTTGTAGTGGTTGCAGTGTCATTTTGTTCCCCTTTTGAACAGATTGTGAAGAAGCTGAATTTTGCAATATGATATACTACCTTGTGACACTGTTTAGGTGGAACAAAAGTTATATGTTATAACATATTACTTGTAATACGTTATAACATATTACTTGTAATACGTTATAACATATTACTTGTAATACGTTATAACATATTACTTGTAATACGTTATAACATATTACTTGTAATATGTTATAACCTATTACTTGTAATATGTTATAACAAATTACTTTGGAACTACCTATGGTATTCTGTAGAGATGACCCCCCAAAGTAACAATGACACTACAGGGTCGAGACTCATAAACAACATGGCGTCTCCACATATATGGTTTTCCAAGAGGACATCACATAAATCCAGTGGGGAATCATCACATAATACCTCATCCTTGAAGGGTTGGATGTCGTATGATAATCGACACTGTTGGTTGACACGAAGATCTCCTCCTTGGTGAAGCCACCCGATGTTGTATGGTTGCTGGTGTGGTGTTGTCGACAATCCGAACTGTTTGACGACCTCTGTTGAGATGAGGTTCTTCAGGCTTCCGCTATAAAAAATAAAATGCAGTGGAGTCACCTTCACCCACATCTCTGAATGAAAAAGGTATTCTCCCTCTTCAGGATCTATTGGTTCTTCTGGTTGAATTTTTGTGGTCACGATAATAAAAGGGGGGTCTATGTCAATGATCTGTCCTTTACTAGTATTTTTATAATTAGATTCTGAATCAGTGTTCAGCTCCTTGTCTTTGATCTCTGCCACCGATGACTATTTTGAGCTACATTCGTCGGTGTTGTGCCACGGGTTTTTGTGGAAATCGCACCATTTTACGGTGTCCTTCTTTGTCTTCCTGTGACCCTTCGTTTCATGTGGCTTGGAATAGTTTTCGAGAGACTGTTTGTTAGGTACGTCTTTGTCATACTTTGTTTGTTGCATATTTTTAGACCCGAACTCCCGTTTGTTCTGGTGCTTAAATTTCTGCTCGATTTTAACAACATATCGATAAGTAATATCGAGTGATGAGATGTCCAGAAAATCCATTTTAGTATGGATGTATCTGTGTAGAGTCCCACGGTATTTCAGAACCAAATTTCATTCAAAGTAATTGATACCAATCTTGGTGCGCAAAGTATGGAAGTTATTGGTGAACTCCAAAAATTCTTGGCCCCTCTCTTATCGCAGTGTGGTCCATCTTATGTATTGGTCGTCATAGTTGCCAACGGGGTAATACTGTTCCTTTACCACATCCACAAAAAAATCCCAAGTGGGCTTGACCCCATACATTCCAGACTCCTCTGTGGAACTTGGATCCCAGTAAGTTTCACACCAATGTTTGACATGGGGGAGAGATTTAAGGAGTGTGACGATGATAGTTTCCCTATCAGAAAAATGGTGAACAAAGAAATAACCTTCTAGCATATTTAACCATTTGTCTAGGGATTATGCATCTATCTGTCTTTCAAATAAAAGAATATCAAAATTAACTTGTACCTTGAAAGGCGAGGTGCTTCCAAAGTGGTTGGTTGACGAAGATGTGCCTGTTGCTATCGGTAGGCGTTGAAGGATGTGGGAAAAAATCATCTTTTCTTCTGCCATTGAGGGTTTCTTGGGTGTGTGACAACAATTTTCCTCAAGAGACACAAGCTCGAGACCCAAATTTCTATACTCAGACCTCGTCAGGAACATGCACTAAAAAACAATCAAGAGCAGCCTACTCTAATTCCACTGATCCAGATTATTTTCGGAACGAAATGAGAGCGGAGATATAACACAGAAATATACAGAGATATTGAAAGAGAAACAATAATATAATAGAGATATATTAGAAATATAACTAGAGGCAAATATATGCAGTAATACACGATTTCTATTAATGAAATAAATGTATAGAGACTGTAAAAAGATAGAGTGAAAGACTCGCTAGAATGGTGGCAACTTATCTCTGAGAAGAGATGTGACAGCTACTCCCATTCGCAAGAAGATGAGTACAATGAGGCTCTAAAAGCCTTTTTACAATAAACAGGAATTCCAAAAACCCTACACATCGAAAAACCTAACCCTAGGAGATGAACCACCAAAATTCATGTGGGCCCATTTGGGTAAGTTAGTACATCAACTTCCCGGGGTCGTGACTTTTGCATACGATCTCCGTTTTAGGCGTATCATAGACCGTTGTAAATGTATTGTTGAGGAAATTCATTTTGGGGGATCAATCATTCCTGCGGCTATCATTGAGAAGCTCGATCTCGAAAAACCTTCATTTAGGCCCTCAAAATAGCCCCAAAATTTAAAAACTGCTAAAAATAGTAAATTACCAAAATTGCCAGAAAATTATTTTAAGCAAGTTGGAAAATGTGGGTGGCCACCAATATCTACCTATATCAATCCTCCCTCCTTAGGAAGCAATGGTATCCATTGCGTTGAGTACTTGGGGGAGAGGGAAAAGCGTTTGTTGGATCTGCATCTTGAGGAGTTGCTTGCCTTGTTGGAGAATTTGCACTTCTTAGCTTGTTCAAGGTTGGCACGAACATGTGGCTGGAAGGGTTGGACCTTTTTAGCCAGTCTGGCTACATGAGATGCCTGTGTGCAGAAGGAATCTTTGTGCCTTGATTCAACCTTGTCAACTTGCTTTTGTTGGATAGAGAGTGCTTGGGGTCAGGTTGTATTGGTTGCAGTGTCCTTTTGTTTCTCTTTTGAACATATTGTGAAGAAGTTAAATTTTGGAGTACGAGATACTACCTTGCGACACTGTTTAGATGGACCAATAGTTGGAACTACCTTTGGTATTCTTTAGAGATGACCCCCCAAAGTAATAATGACACTACGGGGTCAAGACTCATAAACAACATGGTGTCTCCACATATATGGTTGGCCCAAGAGAACATCACAGACATCTAGTGGGGCAACCTCACATAATACCTCATCCTTGAAGGGTTGGATGTCGGATTATAATCGACACTGTTGATTCACACAAAGATCTCTTCCTTGGTGAATCCACCCGATGTTGTATGGTTGTGGGCATGGTGTTGTCGACAATCCTAAATATTTGATGACCTATGCTAAGATGAGGTTCTTATGGCTTCCGCTATCAACAATAAAATGCAGCGGGGTCGCCTTCACCCACATCTTTGAATGAAAAAGGCGCTCCCCCTCTTTAGGATCTGTTGGTTCTTCTAGTTGAATTCTTGCGGTCGCGACAATAGCAGTGGGGTCTGCGTCAATGATCTGTCCTTTATCAGTATTTTCAGAATCAGATTCTAAATGAGGGTTCGGCTCCTTGTCTTTGATCTCAGCCAATAATGATTGTTTTGAGAGACATTCATGAGTGTTGTGCCAGGGGATTTTGTGGAAATCGCACCATTTTCTGGTGTCCTTCTTTGTCTTCCCATGACCATTCTTTTCTTCTGGCTTGGACTGGTTTTTGGGAGACTATTTGATAGGGCTGTCTTTGTCATACTTTGGATGTATCTAGTGATGAGATGTCCAGAAAATCCATTTCAGTCTGGATGTATCTGTGTAGAGCCCCACGGTATTTAAGAACCAAATGTCATTCAGAGTCTTTGATACCCAGCTTGATGTGCAAGGTATGGAAGGTATTGGTGAAATAAAAAAATTATTGTCCCCTCTCTTGCCATAGTGTGGCCCATCTCATGTAGTGGTCCTCATAGTTTCCAACATGGTAATAATGTTCCTTTACTGCATCCACAAAAAAATACCAAGTGGGCTTGACCCCATATATTCCAGACTCCTCTATAGAACTTTTCTCCGAGTAATTTTCCCACCAATTTTTGAAATGGGGGAGAGATTTAAGTAGTGCGAAGGTGATATTTTCCCTATCGAAAAAATGGTGAACAAATAAATAACCTTCTAGTAGATTTAACCATTTGTCTAGGGCTTCTGCATCTATTTGTCCTTCAAATATAGGAATATCAAAATTAACTTGTACCTTGAAAGGCGAGGTGATTCCAAAGTGGTCGGTTGATGAATATGTGCATGTTTCTATCTACAGGTGTTGAAGGATGTGGGAAAAATTCTCCATCATTTCATCCCTCTATCGCGTGAGAGCTTGCCCAAGCAACATATTGATAGGATCGTCTGCTCCATCGTTCTTCTTTTCTTCTTCGATTGAGGGTTTCTTGGGTGTGCGAGAGCGATTTTCCTCAAGAGAGACAAGATCAAGACCCAACTTTATATACTGATACCTCGTCGAGGACATGCACTGAAAAATGATCAAGAGCAGCCTGCTCTGATTCCACTGATCGAGATTATTTTCGACATTAAATGATAGCAAAGATATAACACAGAAATATACAGAGATATTGAAATAGAAACAATAATATAATAGAGACATATCGGAAATATAACCAGAGGAAAAGATACACAGTAATAAACAATTTCTATTAATGAAATAAATGCACAGAGACTGTAAAAATACAGAGTGAAAGACTCGCTAGAATGGTGGTAGGTTATCTCTGAGAAGAGATGCGACAGCTACTAGCATTCGCAAGAAAATGATTACAATGAGGCTCTGAAGGCCTTTTTACAATAAAAAGGAATGCCAAAAACCCTACACATCCAAAAACCTAATCCTAGGATATGAAGCGCCAAAAGTCATGTGGGCCCCGTTTGGGTAAGTTAGTAGATCAACTTCCGGGGGTCATAAATTTTCCATACGATCTTTGTTTTAGGTGTATGATAGCCTGTTGGAAAGGTATCATCGAGAAGATTCATTTTGGGGGTTAAATAATGTCCTTGTGTATCATTGAGAAGCTTGATATCTAAAAACCTTCATTTAGGCCCTCAAAATAATCCCGAAAGTTAAAAACTGCTAAAAATAGTAAATTACCAAAATTGTGAGAAAACTATTTTGAGCCACTTGGAAACGGTCGGTGGCCACCGATATCCACCTGGATCAATACTCCCTCTTTAGGAAGAAATGGTATCCATTGCGTTGAGTGCCCGGGGGAGAGGGAAAAGTGTTTGTTGAATGTGCATCTTGAGGAGTTGCTTGCCTTGTTGGAGAAGTTGTGTTGCTTGGCTTAAAGAAGGTTGTCACGAACATGTGCCTAGAAGGGTTGGATATTTTTAGCCAGTCTGGCTACATGATATGCCTATGTGCAAAAGGAATCTTTGTGATTTGCTACAACCTTGTCGACCTTCTTCTATTGGATAGAGGGTGCTTGGGGTGAGGCTATAGTGGTTGCAGTGTCCTTCTGTTCCCCTTATGAATAGATTGTGAAGAAGCTGAATTTTGCAGTATGAGATACTGCCTTGCGGAATTGTTTAGGTGGAAAAATAGTTGGAACTACCTCTGGTATTCTGTAGAGATGACCCCTGAAAGTAACAATGACACTACTCTAGAAATTTTAATACAAATTATGTATTGCCTGGATTCTCCTGATCTAACAATTTTATGCCACTGTTAAATACAGAATCACTTCTACTAATATTCTTGCAGAATTTAAAACATGATCGCCAATTGCAATATCAATAAGAAAGATCAATCACACATAACACAGATGTTTTTACCGGGAAAGCATAAAGCTAAAAACCCCACTATCATATATTATGTATATATCATGGATCATGAAACAATATCATACAAAACTCTAATCCAAGAGATCTCAATACAATATACAATCATCTCACACTTTTATACAAAAATTGACAAATTCATGTGTCAATTTATTGCTTCCACGCAACCTTCTTCCTCTGCGTAATCCCTGCTAATGGAAATCCCCGCAATGAATAAATTCCTCTTGCCTAGGCTACACATTCCTCATGGGCACATCCAATGTGTGTGTGGTTTCATGAGTGTGCCCACTAAAGTCACAATTGTTAGTCAAATTGTCCCTTTCACCTGTTATCTCAACTGGGTCTCTACTGGATCTGACATGCATGTAGTTAACAGTGGTAAATATTCAGTTGCATGTGAGATCACTGATTGTGAATTAATTAATAATTAATTCACTGATCTCTCACTAGTATAAGTTCAGTTACAACTAGTACAACTCAACTTAACTCACTTAACTGAGTTAAACTACTTCACAAATCACATAACTACACATCCAACTCTGTTACAACTTCGAATCACTCAGTTACAACTAATTCGACTTGCATGTCCCACCAGTCAACCTTTGAACTCAAATTTCCTATAGCTAACTGATTTGCCACTTGAGTTAGCTATTTCCAAGTGCTCATTGAGAATAGACTAATATTTATTGTCCAACTATTATTAAGGGGTAATAATAGTTGACATACATCTATAAATAGAATTTGTTCACCATCTATAAATAGAATTTTCTCATCATCTAAAAATAGACTTCCACCTAAAAATAACAGGAGGCTCCATCCTAATGTAGGTGCATAATTTTCACTATGATGTTCTTGTTGAATCTCAACAACTACGGGGTCGAGACTCATAAATAGCATAGCGTCTCCACATATATGGTTGGCCCAAGAGAAAATCACAGACATCCAGTGAGACGACATCACATAATACCTCATCCTTGAATGGTTGAATACCATATGATAATCGACACTGTTGGTTGACACAAAGATCTCATCCTTGGTGAAGCCACCCCATGTTGTATGGATGCGGGTGTGGTGTTGTCGACAATCCCAACTGTTTGATGACCTCTGTTGATATGAGTTTCTTCTGGCTTTCGCTATGAACAATAAAATGAAGCGGGGTCACCTTCATCTACATCTGTGAATGAAAAAGGTGCTCCCCCTCTTTAGGATATGTTGGTTCTTTTGGTTGAATTATTGCGGTCGTGGAAATAGAAGTGGGGTCTACGTCAATGATTTGTTCTTTACCACTATTTTCATAATCAAATTCTGAATCAGGGTTCAGCTCCTTGTCTTTGATCTCGACCACCAATCATTGTTTTGAGTGACATTCATCAATGTTGTTCCAGGGGCTTTTGTGTAAATCACACCATTTTTCTGTGTCCTTCTTTGTCTTCCCGTGACCCTTCTTTTCCTATGGCTTGGACTAGTTTTTGGGAGACTATTTTTTAGGTTCGTATTTGTCATACTTTGGTTGTTGCGGATTTGTAGACCTGAACTCCTGTTTGTTCTAGTGGTTAAATTTCTTCTCTATTTTAACAACATATCGATAATCAACACCGAGTGATGAGATGTCTAGAAAATCCATTTCAGTCTGAATGTATCTGTGTAGAGCCCCATGGTATTTTAGAACCAAATGTCCTTGGGAGTATTTGATACCCATCTTGCTGCGCAAGGTATGGAAGGCATTGGTGAAATTTGAAACTGTTTGGACCCTCTCTTTCTGCAGTGTGGTCCATCACATGTACTGGTCCTCATAGTTTCAAACAGGGTAATATTGTTCCTTTACCGCATCCACAAAAAAATTCCAAGTGGGATCGACCCCATATATTCCAGACTCCTCTGTGGAAATTTTCTCCCAGTAAGTTTCCCACCAATGTTTGACATGGGGGAGAGATTTAAGGAGTGAGAAGGTGATCTTTTCCCTGTCGTAAAAATGGTGAACAGAGAAATAACCTTCTAGCAGATTTAACAATTTGTCTAGGGATTTTGCATCTATCTATCATTCAAATACAGGAATATCAAAATTAATTTGTACCTTGAAAGGAAATGTGCTTCCAAAGTGTTCGGTTGATGAAGATTTTCGTGTTGCTATCAACAGTAATTGAAGGATGTGGGAAAAATTCTCCATCATTTCGTCCCTCTGTCGTGTGAGAGATTTCCCAAGCAACATTTTTATGGGATCATCTGCTCCATAGTTCTTCTTTTATTCCGCCATTGAGGGTTTCTTGGGTGTGTGAGATATTGTCCTCAAGAGAGAATCTCAAGACCTAACTTTCTATACTCAGACCTCGTCGGGGATATGCACTGAAAAATGATCAAGAGTACCTTTCTCTGATTCCACTGATCCAGATTATTTTCAGCACGAAATGAGAGTGGAGATATAAAAAAGAAATATATAGAGATATTGAAAGAGCAACAATAATATAAAAAAGATATATCAGAAATATAACCAGAGGCAAAGATATACAGTATTACACAATTTCTATTAATGAAATAAATGTACAGAGATTGTAAAAATACAGAGTGAAAGACTCACTATAATGGTGGGAGCATATCTCTGAGAAGAGATGTGACGGCTACTCACATTCCCAAGAAGATGATTACAATGAGGCTCTAAAGACAGTTTTACAATAAACAGGATTTCAAAAAACCCTAGACATCCAAAAATCTAACCCTAGGAGATGAAGCACCAAATGTCATGTGGGCCCCATTTGAGTAAGTTAGTACATCAACTTCCTGGGGTCGTAACTTTTGCATACAATCTTCGTTTTAGGCGTATGATAGCTCGTTGGAAAGGTATCGTCGAGGAGATTCATTTAGAGGGATCAATAATTCCCTTATATATTATTGAGAATATCTATCTTGAAAAACCTTCATTTAGGCCCTCAAAATAGCCCCGAAAGTTAAAAACTGCTAGAAATAGTAAATTACCAAAATTGCCAGAAAATTGTTTTGAGCAAGCTGGAGAAAGGTGTGTGGCCACAGATATCCACTTGGATCAATCCTCCCTCCTTAGGAATAAATGGTATCCATTGCATTGAGTTCCCGGAGGAGAGGGAAAAACATTTGTTGAATCTCCATCTTGAGGAGTTGCTTGCCTTTTTGGAGAAGTTGCGGTGCTTAGCTTGTTGAAGGTTGTCACGAACATGTGGCTGGAAGGGTTGGACCTTTTTAGCCAATTTGGCTACATGAGATGCTTGTGTGCAAAAGGAATCTTTGTGATTTTCTACAACCTTGTCGACCTTCTAATCTAGGTTGATATCGATGGCCACCCAACTTTTCCAGCTGGCTCAAAACAACTTTCTGGCAATTTTCGTATATTACTATTTTTAGCAGTTTTTCAGGTCCTAAACTTCTAGAGCCCTTTTGAGGCCCTAAACAACGTTTTTTTCAAATGTTGTAGTCCTCAGATTTATATTTTCAATGGGCTATCATATGCCTAAAACGAAGATCATATGCAAAAGTTACGACCCCGAGAAGTTGATGTACTAACTTACCCAAACGGGACCCACATGACTTTTGGCGCTTCATCTCCTAGGGTTAGGTTTTTGGATGTCTAGGGTTTTTGGAATTCCTCTTTATTGTAAAAAGGCCTTCAGAGCCTCATTTTGATGATCTTCTTGCGAATGAGCACAACTGTCACATCTCTTCTCAGAGATAAGCCGCCACCATTTCAGCAAGCTTGTTTTCTGTTGCATTTTATCGTTTCAGCTTATTTCCTTATTGAATAGAAAACCGGTTTTACTGTATCTCTGTTATTTTGTGTTAAGCATATCTTAATAATTTGTATTCATTTAATTCTACTCATAAAATCTTTATTAGTGGTATCAGAGCGGTTTTCTCCTTGTTATCTTAATGCATGTCCCCAACGAGGTCGGAGTACAAAAAGTTGGGTCTCGAGCTTGTTTCTCTTGAGGACAAAATCTCTCGCACTCCCAAGCGACCTCTCATGGCAGGAGAAAAGAAAGATTATGGGATAAGAGATCCTTTCAAACTTTTGATTGAGGAATCCCTCATGCAATAGAGGAACAAGATGATAGTTTCCTGCAAATCCTTCGACGGCTACCAACAGGCGACGCATCTTCTTCGAGCAAAGGAGCTACCCACTTCAAGTTACAAATAAACTTCGATATTCCTATATTTGAAGTTCATATAGATGCAGATGTTGTAGACAAGTGGTTGAATCTACTAGAAGGGTATTTTTCTCTCCATAACTTTTCRAATAGAGAAAAGATTACTTTTGCGCTCCTCAAAGCTGTTACCCATGTAAAATATTGGTGGGAACCTTTCTGTGAGAAAAAGGAAACAGAGGAACACTCATTATTTACAGTCACGACCACTTGGGAATCCTTTAGGGATTCTATTAAGGAACAATACTACCTTGTCGGAAGTTATGATGACTTGTATACCAAATGGACCATATTGTGGCAAGAAAGAGACCAAACAGTGCCAGATTTCACAAATATATTCCATACCTTGCGCACCAAGCTAGGTATCAAAGATTCAGAGTGACATATGGTGCTCAAGTATTGTGGTGCTCTGCATAGATACATCCATACTGAAATGGAATTTATGGACATCTCATCCTTGGGCACGACCTACCGATATGCCGTTAAAATCGAGTAGATGCTCAAACAAAAGACGCGACAATTTGGGTCGGGGAACCCCTCATAAGAAAATCCAAGAAAGGGCGGCCCCAACCCACAGAAAAAAGGACAGAGAAAATATGGACAGTATCAGGACAACTAGTCCAAGATGAAAGCAAAGAAGGACAACAGAAAGACAAAGAAAGATACCGGGAAGTGGTGTGACTTCCATAAGAGCCCCTGGTATAACACTATTGACTTTCGCTCAAAGCAGTCGCTGGTGGCTGAAGTGAAATCCTTTTAATCAGATGTGGGTTCTGACTCTGAGTCAGAACAAGAAATGGGAATACGGATCATTGACAGAAAACCCAGTGCCACTGTTTCTACCACCAAGCTCCATCATGGTGAACCATATGAGCCAAAGGAAGGACAACGCCTCTTCCATTCACCGATGTGGGTAAAAGGCACCCCAATACACTTCATCATTAATAATGATAGCCAGAAGAACTTCATCTCAATAGAGGTCATCAAGCGGTTGGCCCTACCAACAATGCCACACCCACAACCCTACACCATTTGATGGCTCTACCAAGGAAGCGATCTCCGCGTCAGCCAACAGTGTCGACTGTCATACGACATCAAGCCCTTCAAAGATGAGGTATTGTGTGATGTTGCTCCTCTCGAAGTTTGTGATGTTATTTTGGGACAACCTTATTTATGGAAAGATCATGCTGTATATGATTCTAGGCCTCGTAGTGTTATTATTACTTTGAATGGGAAATTGTACAGGATACCTGAGGCTGTCCCACCTAGTGTTATTTCCTTGATCTCTACTAAGAAATGCAGGAAGGTAATTCTTCTTCATGATTCTCTCTCAGAATGAGAAAAAGATCACAACCACATCCAGGGTCTCTGCGGCCGACCTCTCCACACAGCAAAATCAAGTAGATAAGGTCATGGAAGAATACTCGGATATCTTCTCCTCACCTATCGGGGTACCTCTGCACTGCTAGGTCAAGCACCCCATTGATATGACCCCTGGCGCACCGCTGCCCAATGGGCTAGTCTATCGCCGCTCTCTGTTAGAGAATGAGGAGATCAAGCGACAGATCTAAGAACTGCTCCATAAGGGGCGCATCTTTCCCAGTTCATCACCTTGCAGGAGCCCAATCATGCCGGTACAGAAGAAAGATGGAACCTGATGAATCTGCATTGATTACCAGGCTCTGAATAAAATCACAGTCAGAAATCGATACCCGATTCCCCGAATCGACGACCTCCTTGATCAACTCATGGGGGCCAAATACTTCAGTAAGATTGATCTGAAGTCTGGCTAGGACCAAGTCCCGATAGAACACACAGATGTATGGAAGTCTGTCTTCAAGTCAAAGGAAGGCATTTTTGAATGGTTGGTCATGCCCTTTGGTTTGACAAATGCTCCAACCAATTTTATGAGGATGATGGACGATATCCTGTGACCATTCACCAATACTTTTTTAGTTGTGTATCTGGATGACATTCTCATTTACAGCAAGACTTGGGCCCTGCACACTTGAAGCATATTCAACAAGTTCTGCACACCCTGCGACAGCACAAGCTATATGCCAACTTGTAAAAATTCTCTTTCAGCATGGACAGGGTCCATTACCAGGGCTACATCATTGATCAACATGGCGTACATGTGGATCCAGCCAAGATCCAAGTCATTCATGACTGGCCAACCCCAACCACACTCACTAAGCTTTGGAGCTTCTTGGGCCTTGCCACTTTCTACCGCAAGTTCATGTTGGGATTCTCCCATATTGCATGGGCCCTCCACCAAATAACCAGGGGTGGTGGTAAGGAAAAATTTGTGTGGGGCCGGTCCCAAAAAAAAGAGTTCGATGATTTTAAGCAGTGCTTGTGCTCAGCCCCAGTACTTTCACTACCATACCTGCAGTAGCCCTTTGAGACTGAGACAAATGCTTCAGACTATGTTGTGGGTGTCCGTAAGTACCCCAGTTATGACAAAGAAATGTACTCCATTGTGCAAGCCTGACGCCAATGGAGACATTACATTCTTGGGAAGGAGACAGTCATCCACACTGATCATAAGCCATTGTAGTTCATGCAAACACAAAGAAAATTGCAGAATGATCGCCATCAAAAGTGGTCCACATACTTTCAGCAATTCCACCTCAACATCAAGTATAAAACATGAAACACCAACCATGTCGTTGATTGCCTCAGCAGACCACCAGTCGCGAAACTTATCATAATGTTAGACTCTTGTGGCCATGAGACCTCTGGATGGCCCCAACTCTATGAGACAGACCCAAACTTTGCCACCACCTACCAAATGTTGGGTGCAAAGGCAGTTGTCGATAATTTCCATCTTTAGGATGGGTTGTTGTGTCGTCTAGGACATATCTATGTTCCATCAGCAAGAGAATATGATCTAGGAATCCCACTACAGTCGGGTGGCAAGACACTTCAGTGTCGAAAAGACAATGGCGATGCTACAAAAACATTTCTACTGACCGAAACTTCAACAGGAGGTCAACAAGTATAGCAGGTCTTGTATTGCCTTGTTGTTTCCAAACCGATCACTAAGAAATAGGGCCTATACACCCCTCTTCCTACTTCTGACAGGCCATGGGAATCCATCTCAATGGACTACATGTTGGGCCTCTCGTCCACCAAGCGGGGAAATGACTGTGTTTTTTTTGTTGTTGATCGCTTTTCTAAGATGACGATTTTGGTTGCCTGCAAGAAGAGCATCACAACAGAAGCCATTTCCAAAATCTTCTTTGAACGAGTCTTGGTACATTTTGGAATCCCACAAACCATTTTATCAGATAGGGGCATCCGATTTCGCATCACATTCTGGTCGAGCCTCTGGTCACTGCTGGACACCAAGCTCACCAAATCCACGACCTTCCACCGCCAGATAGATGGCCAAACTGAGGTCGTAAATCGAATGATCATACATATCCTCCACATGTATGATTCCAAGCACCCTCTCACATGCGATGAGAGTATTCCCTATGTCTAGCATAGCTACAACCGAGACCTGCATAGTTCAACTGACCACAACCCCTTTTAGGTGGGGTTGGGATTCAAACCATTGGGTCCCATAGATGTTTCACTTCCCCTTGCGGTCACCTCGGTTGACTCCTCTCCTTCTCCAACTGAGGCTGACAAATCCACTCAGTTCACTGAGAGGATCCAACACATTCGCCAATAGGTTCAGGATATCCTATAGAAGTCCAAGGACAAGTACAAGTAGCACCATGATGAACATCGGGTGCCAGATAAGTTTTAGGTGGGTGACAAAGTTTGGTTGCACTTGCAGAAAGAACGCCTTACAGGACCCCATCCTAAGCTTCAACCACTCTGTTATGGGTCGTACACCATCACCAAGGTTGTGGGGCATAGTTCTTTTGATCTCAACATTCCTCCTTTCCTAGCTCTGTGCCCAGTGTTCAACGCGGACCTCCTTTGGCCTTATTTCCAACCATTATTGGACACATCAGACGTAGAAAAATAGCTAACACCAACAGAGCTCAGACCGCGACTGAATACAACAAGAATTTACTGATCCGATTGTGGACACACAGATCAAGGGCACTCGACAACAAAGGATCCAACTTTATTGAGTTGTCAAAGCAGGACAACTCCTTTTTACCCATGATTTTGGTCATCATGATGATGTATTGATGATGGTGTACTCAGGCTCTTCATAAGAACTTTCTCCTGAGAAAAATTACTTTCTTCTCTTTCTAGAAATCTCATTTTTGAAGAAGGTTCGCAGGCTGCCAGTATATTTTCTTGCGAGAATGCCCGATTCTTGCAGGCTACCTTAAGCCAGGGTGCAAGAATTTCACACTGTGTTGAACTACTAGGGTGCCAACTCTTCCTAAAGCAAGGAAAAAGATGAATTCTCGATGCTTCTAGAAGGGAATATTCTAGAAGGAAGGGTTGGCATTCGAATGGTTATCCTAGTACTGGATTC
>JZKD02S1632205.1:4283-18430 GCA_000966675.3 Picea glauca | reverse complement strand
ATTGGTGAAAGAATTGTGTGAAGGACTCAGCATTGAACAACAACTTGAAGACTCTAGCAGGTCTATCAAGAGGATTTGATCTTCTTCATGCAAGGATTGAGCAAGTGTGTGTGTCGGAGCCAAGGGCCATCGAAAGGAAGTTTGCAACATCAAGGCTCAAGTTGTAATCTTTACTTTCCATTAATATGATACAGTAGCATGTCCCTTTCCCATAAAGTTATTTCCAATTTATTGTATAATTCCTTGATCATATACATAGATTGACTGTTGAATAGATTGTGCTATCTTCACTTTGGTTGGTTTGTGTTGTCTTGGTCTTGGCTGCGCGAGAGCACTGGAGAAAAGTGGGAGCTGCAACAAAGACCATAGGAAGTGATAATAAGGTATGTTATTTGTTCTTGCCTCCTAGTTAATTCAATGGTCAAAATCTAGGGAAAGAGTCATGTTTTGTTTTGCTTTTTTCTAGATCTAGGTGGATCTAGGGAGATCGGTTAGTGTCCACACCTACGGATTTATATAATAACAAAATTGGCGACTCCGCTGGGGATCAATCCCATTTTCTTTGTCGATTTTGGTGTTTTTCTATGACCATTTGGTCTGGTTTCATTTTTCTCCTATCCTATCAGTCTCTGAGTCTTCAGGATATCCTGATAGACCCTCTGGGTCCAAAGGTCTTTTCAAATTTTGCTTCATTTTCCAAAATTTTGATTATGTTCAGACATTCTTGCACTATACTTCATTGTAGCCTACGAGAATAGGTAGAGTTCACACTCTACCTTTAGTTTTTAGTATGAGGTTCTCGCACCCTGCTCAAGAGCCACCTGCGAGAATCAGTGATTCTCGCACTGTATAATACTCCCAGCCTGTGAACTCCTATTTTCAAAAGTTTGGATTTGAGCTTTGGTATTTTCAAGTGCCCAGATCAGTTTGATTGCCTCATAAGAGTTTCTTGGACCATTGATTAATATCTTTCTTGCCTTCGTTTGCATGCATGAATAGTCTTAGGATTTCAAGGCTTTTCTTGTCATTTTTGGCTTGACTTTCGTTTCTTGACTTTTCTTGGTAAAACCATTCTCTCTGACTTCGGGATCTGAGTGTTTGATTAGTTAAGAGCCAGTGATTGGTTGAAAGTTGAGTTGAGTGCTTGGTCTTTATCATTTTCTTTTTATTTGAAAGATCATTTTTTCTTGTGCACTTGAAAATACTACACTAGTTTGCTCTTTATTTTTGTTTTCATTGAAAGAGTTGATTGGGTTTGTCATTGCTTGTTCATTTAGATTTAGATTTTCTGTACTCTCATTGTCATAGTGTGGGTCCTTTTTGAAAAGTGAACAAATTTTTTTCTTTCAAAAAACCATTTTCGTTTTTAGAAACATTGAAAATCAAATTATTGAAATTGTTAAAGTATTTGAAAAAGACACAATAGAGAATTGTCATTTGATGCATGATTATTTGCATTTGCATTTCAAAGGAAATTTTGCATTGTAGTTCAAGGTTGATCTGGAAAACTTTCTCTCTCTCCCATACATAGGATTTATTGAACGAAAAGTGATACATTTCATTCTCATCCTTGCATTTTTTGGGTCAGAGTCATACAACATAAGTTTCACTTCTGTTTCCTTTGAGTAAACAACAACTCTTAATAACACCGCGTAATCATAAAATTTATCTAGTAACTCTTTTCTAGGGCTCTATTACACTAACATTTAGCTAGGATAGCTCTTTGGAGTAGGAAGAGAGATACACTCTCCAAAAGCACAAAACACACAATAGCATCTTGTGTTAGGGAGTGTTAAATTCCACTTGCAACATCTTGTCCTGGGAAGCCCTTCTCACACAAGGGTCAAGCACGAGGTCACATTGATATTGGCAGAGTTACTCACCCTGCTTTGTTGATATCAGTGTAGAGATTTCACGTATTACGGGGATCACTCGGAGGTATACCCACAATAATGAGTGGAAGCCTTTTGAGTTGATTTCGGGCTAGATACCCTGCCCTTGCGTGTGGATCGGACTGTCGACTGTCCCCCCAAGATTTATTGTTGTTCGTGGTGACCTTAGTGACCTTTCTCTCTAGGTTCTTACCTGAGGTGACTGTGGAGGGGAAAGTCTTTACAGTACCTGGAATTGACGTTGACCAAACTCACTCGGGCTCCTTGGAGGGTATAACCATGATTATGTGTGGGAGCTTGCACCAGGGTGTAAGTCCATTAAGAAAGTCATTAATGTAACTTTTCCACCCTAGCCCAGCCCCTTCTCATCTCGTTGTTGTGATGTTGGATTTCATCACCAACTAGTGGCTTCGAAATTAGAAGGTCTTGTTTGCTTGGTGTTGCTTTCTAGATTTTATTTACTAGCGCGTGTTGTTTTGTTTCTCGAAGTTGACCATCGGATTTTCTTCGCGAAGTTTGTTACTCGTTTACAATAGCTCCTCCATGTCGTTCACGTAGAATTAAGGGTTTATCTCCCGAGCATTTGGAAGGTTCACAACCCTTGCCTACAAGCACACCTGGAGGCTCTCCTCGGTAGAGTGAAGTCCCACTCATCACCACCCCACAAGTGGAATGCACTGACTCTCTAGAACGTTTTTGCATTACAAACACTCGAGATGACTTTAGACTTAAACCCGATTCTGAGAGACGTTATATGTGAGCAGACTCTTTCGGAGACTTAATTGTTGTGTATTTCGGATCTCCGACTGGACCCTTTCCCAGTGTATAAGGCCAACATCCTTTTTGGTCTACAAGTGTTTTCCGACGAGACCTTTTTGGTCCAGGTTCCCCTGTAATTTCTGAGATTAATCCACCTGTGATTTCCAAAATCTCTAATCTAGAGACAATACCATTGACTACCACTTATCACTTTACTGTCCTTGCTGAAATGGCCCATCTTGCAACTACTTTGAGTGTTCCAAGCGGATTTCCTGTGGTTAGTCTTTCTCCCATCAACACACTATGAACGCCTAATGTCAATCCGACACTACCACCTAGATACCGTGCGTTGAATGCTACCATTCCTACTCTCGCGCAAACTCCATCCGGCCCTCCTAGTGGTCCTTCTTCTTCTGGGCACTTTCTTCCCGGTTTTGTCCCAACACTCCCTCAATTTCCTTTTGGAGGACCTTCTTCGTCTTCTACTGACAATCCTAATCCTAGTGGTGCTATTCCGTCATTCACTCCAGCTTATCAGCTTCCGGTTGGTGGACAATCTTATCAAGGTAGTATAACTCAAACCCCTCTCAGTTGGCAAATGCCAATTGGAACATTTCCCTCAATTGGTACACCACCTTCAATGGGAGGGGAAACCCCGCCTTATGGGGAGAACATACCTCCATCCTTGGCCCAGTATTGGAATTAGTTGATACAAAATCCTTCTCAATCAACTTGGGGGCAACAGTTTCCAACTACATCCACAACACCCCCTAGTTTGGGCCAACCATATCCAGGTTCGTTAAATCTTATTTGGGGGTCGAATGCTCCAACTCAATCCTCTTCTCTAGGGTATAATCCTATGAGTTACTATCCTGTCGAACCACCACTGAATATGCCTAGATCTTCACACTATATGTAGACTGCTTATGGTCCTACTGGTTTTCCGACAGGGCTTCCTCCCCAAAGCCACCAGTATCCACAGGTGAATCGACAGTTACCCTTTCTCACGACTTTGGATATTTCGGATTTGTCTAGGATTTTAAATGATCCTATTCGTCACTCTCCCCAATGGCCTGTTATCCCATCCAAGATTCCCTCTGACATTCCTAAATTCGACGACAAAGTGGGAGAGGACCCAAATAATCACGTTATGACTTTTCACATGTGGTTCATCCAACTCGTTGATGGATGACTCTATTCGTTTACGTATTTTTCAACAAACCCTTACTAGTTCTGCTGCGAAGTGGTATATTGAATTGCCACGAGGTTTCTTCTCTGATTTCAACACCCTAGCTATGGCTTTCCTTACGCATTACCAGTTACTGATCCGTTATGACATGGGGACCGAGATTTTGACTTCCTTCAAATAGACTAAAGACACTCATATCTCTGATCACATCCATGAGTGGCGAAGGAGACGACATATCATTAAACTTGAGCTCCCTGATCAGTTACTAGCAGAATGGTTTACAAAATCATTTGTGAACGAAATTGGTAAAGACATTGCCATGGGTGGCGTTGTCATGGAGGAGCAGGCTATAAGTCATGCTCAGTATCTTGACCTCGTTTATTCACAAACGGGAACCCTTTACGGTTTATTACCTAAATTACCTCGTCCTAATGCTTCTAGCACTTCAACTACTCCAGCTACTTCGCATGTAGATGACGGTGTGATTGGTACTGCCCAAGCCCAATCACATGCCGCTTCAAGCACAAACCCTAAATATGCTTCTTCTAATGTTCAAAATGCTCTGTCTCCTGCCACTCCCACCAGTAAGACTTCTGAGGTAAATGTTGTCCAATCTACCCCAGCCGGTAAAAACAAATCTAAAAAGGGGAGAGGCAAGAATAAGGAGGGAAAAAATAATAATCAAGTAGAGCAAACTAAAACCACTCCTGTTGATGACCGGGATAAGCGCAAACCCCGATACCCTTTCCTTATATGTGGTGATGATCACTACATGAAGGATTTCCCATGACGTGTCGAGGTCACTAAATTCCTTCAGGGAGCTCTGAAACCACTTGCACCGACTGTCTTGTCCCAACCCTTCCCGTCTCAACAACAGGCTCAGTTGGTCATCCATGAACAACCCTCATCTTCTACCACTTCTTATGTTTTGATGTGTACTGGTGATTCTAAGCAGAACAACGTTGCACTCACGACTCGAGCCAAAGATTATTCTCCATCTAAGGAGAAGGTTGACGATTTACCCCCTTCTTTGGTACAACCCTCTCCCACAACTCCACCTACTAATGGTTCTCTTCATCTCGAACGACCAAGCCTCGACACAGTTCTGCGACCCCCCCCAAAGGGTGTTGTTTGGAAATCGACTTTCAATCCTCATGCTCGTGTGGCCCAGAACTACAGCATTGTTGAAGATCTGGCTCAAGCACCTTCTGCGATGTCAGCCCTTGAAGTCCTTCAGTCTTGTCCTGCACAACGGAAGGCACTGTTGAAAGCTATCGGTGGAATTGACCCAACGGATACGAATTTGATAGTATTTGACTTGGAAGATCACATTCCAAGGTTACCCCCTCAACTCGTGTTTCAGATACAAGTTGTTGTCTCTGACAAGAACATTTTCCAAACTTTTATGGACGAGGGTGCCTCGACGTGTGTCATGTCTCTTGCTTGTTGGAAATCCATTAGCTCTCCTCCTTTGAATGAATATCAGAACACTCTTAAAGCCTTCAATGAATCTGGTTTTAAGCCCTATGGTGTTCTTCCTTCGTTGTCCATCATGTTAGAATGTAAAACGGTCCAAGTTGAAGTGGAAGTCTTCGACGCTCCCCTTGATTATAATCTTCTGCTTGGTCGTAGATGGATAGATTCCATGCACATCGTTGTGTCAACACTTTTTCGTGTAGTATGATTCCCTCATCAAGGAAAGGTTTTTACCGTTGACCAACTCGCCTTCTTCAATTCTGATACTCGTACTGGCAACGTACCGTTTATTGCTAAAACCCCGTTGGGTTATGAGAATGTTGGTGTAGGCCTTCTAAAGGACTCCTCGTTAATGGGTACTTTCCCCATTCCACCACCCGATGCTCCACGCCCGTCTGTTTCTTATATCAACATGATCTTCACTTTGCCTCGCAAACTTCCTACATCTCTCGACCCTTGGATAGTCCCTAACCCTGGAGATCATCTTCATTTCAGTGACGACATGTTGTTAAGTCCGATTGAATCTGCCTATCAAGCCATTCAATCGACAACACCTTCTATCCCTTCTCTTGATGAGTTGTCTCCCGATCCTTTTCATGTCATTTTTCCCACTAACGAGATAATCATGTTCGTCATGGAAGACACCCCTTGGGACAATGGGCATCATCATTCCATTCTCTTTCTAGAGAAACACACTCTTGAGAACTACCAACGGATTTCGACCCTGTCGACCGTTGTTGTCATCTCGACGGTTCCCGCGACTACACACGATGTGTTTGTTGAAGGTAACTTAAGCAATATCTCGCCCACAATTCCCATTGACATATCCATCAAACCTGGGATTGTCGAAAATGTCCATATTGGAGCTTCGTGTTCTTCCGACGAAATCGTCACCTATACGTCTCTTTTCAAAGAATTTCATGACATCTTCGCCTGGAGCTACGAAGAGATGCCCGATATCGACCCTGCAATTGTTGTACATGAGATACAGACATACCCCGACGCTAAACCTGTCCAAAAATGCCTTCGTCCAGTTCACCCACGTAAAGCGGCTGCTATCAAGCTCGAAGTTGAGAAACTTCTGAAAGTCGACTTTATTTATCCAGTGTCTCTTACAGAATGGGTTTCCAATCCCATCCCGATTGACAAAAAAGGAGGCACCATTAGTGTATGCATTGATTATAGGGATATTAACAAAGCTTGTCCAAAAGACAACTTTCCTACCCCCTTCATCGATCAGATTGTCGATGATTGTGCCGGCAGTGAAATCTTTTCTCTCATGGATGGTTTATCCGACTATAATCAAATTAACATTGCTCCTGAGGATCAACATAAGACTGCTTTTATTTTTCCTTGGGGTACTTTTGCCTATCGGAAACTCCCTTTCGGTCTTAAGAATGCAGGTGCAACTTTTCAACGTGCTATGTCTTATGCTTTTCATGATATCAAGCATATCGTTCAACCCTATTTCGATGATTTACCTGCTTATTCTATGTGCAGAGTTGATCACCCAACCCACCTCCGGGATGTTTTTGTTCGCTGTCTTTTCTACCGGATACGTTTAAATCCTCATAAATGCGTCTTCTGTGTATAATCTGGTCGTCTTCTAGGTTTTATCGTTTCGCGTCAAGGGATCCGGGTGGATCCTTTGAAGGTTGAGGCGATTCTTCATCTCCCTCCTCCTTCTACACTGCACCAGTTGCAAAGGTTGCAGGGGAAAGCAAACTTTCTTCGTCGTTTTATCCCTAATTACACCGTGATCACTCGTGGTTTTACACGGATACTAAAGAAAGATTCAAAGGTCATATGGGATACCATTGCCAACAATTCTTTTGAAGCTTTGAAGTTGTCCCTAACGCGAGCTCCGCTTCTCCTTCCTCCCGATTACAGTCGCGATTATTTCCTTTATCTTGCTGCCTCGGAGTACACTATTGGCATGGTTCTGGTCCAAGAGGATGATGCGCACGATGAACATGTTATTTACTACTTGAGTCGAAGTCTCACACCAAATGAAATCAAGTATCAACACGTCGAAAAACTAGCGTTGGCTGTCGATCAAGCCATCCAACGCTTCTGGCACTATATCCTCTCACACAAGACTACGGTGATTTCTCATTGCAACCCTATGCAACATATTTTGACACGTCAATTGCTAGGGGGAAAATACTCCAAATGGATTGTAATACTCCAGGAGTTTGACTTGGAATTTGACCGCGCCAAGTCCAAGAAATATTTGGTTTTTGTTGAGTTGATATGCAATTTTCCCTACTCTGCAACGGAAAATGTAACAGTTGATTCATTACCCGATGAATCTCTTTTCCTTATTAGCACTGACGATATTTGGTATGGGGATATCATTATATATCTCCAAACCCAGACTTTCCGGCCTACTTTGTCTAGTACTGAACAACGTCGCATTCGCTATCAAGCTCGTCAATACATTATCCTCGGGGATACTCTTTATCGTCGGGAAATTGACTCTATTTTTCGACGTTGTCTAACGTTTGACGAAGCCGAGAAAGCTCTAAATGACTGTCATTCTGGAGCATGTGGTGGTCATATGTCTGGGTATGCTACTGCCCATAATATCTTATGCGTAGGGTATTTTTGGCCTTCTTTGTTTAACAACTGCATCACTGTCGTTCAGAAATGCCATGCCTGCTAGACCTACAATCAGAAAATTCGGTCCCATCCTGCTCCTCTTCATCCTGTGGTCTCAGTTGGTCCCTTTGCGAAATGGGGCATCGATTTCATGACATATCACCCTCACTCAGCCGGGGGGCATGGTTACATCATTGTAGCCATTGATTACTTTACAAAATGGGTCGAGGCGATGCCGACTTTTGACAACACTGGAAATACCACAACCTTGTTTCTTTTTAATTATGTCATAGCTCGTTTTTGTGTTCCCCAAGCTATTGTCACTGATCAAGGTAGCCACTTTAGGAATTTTATGATGTCTGAACTTACTGAAAAGTTGGGTCTTCGCCATGATAACTCAACGCCCTATTATCCACAAGTCAATGGTCAAGTTGAAGTGATTAACAAAGTTCTCATAACTATGCTTCGATGAATGATAGAGATTCATAAAACAAGTTGGCACACAATGTTTTTCTCGGCATTGTGGGTGTATCGGACATCTGTCAAGTCCGCCACTGGGTTTACACCTTTTCGGTTAGTCTATGGTGCGGAAGCCATTCTTCTTATAGAATGCGAGATACCCTCTCTGAAACTAGCTGTTGAACTCCTACCCAACACTTCTGATGAAGAAGAATGTCTATTGTATCTTATGTGATTAGACGAAACTCGACGTGATGCCACCCTAGTAATAGAAGCCCAGAAGAAACATGTCAAGGCCCAATATGACAAGCATGTCAAGCCTCGCATTTTCTCCGAAGGTGATCTTGTTCTTCTCTATGAACAAGATCGAGATGTGTTAGGAGCAGGGAAATTTGAACCCATGTGGCGAGGTCCTTATATTGTTCGACGAGTTTTGGAAAAATGAGCGTATGAGTTGGTAGATTATGATGGTATCCCTTTGAGTGAACCCAGGAATGGGTTGTACTTGAAGAAATACTATGCATAAAAATCATCTGTGCACTAGTACTTGTATTTTTATTGTATCATACATTTTGTGTGTTACTATAGTTTGCTTTTGTCATTATCTAGTCTCTGCCCTTATGTGACGTTGTGTTGGATTTCCAGATGTCGGAGTCTTCGCTAGCCATAGTACTCAGAACTTTGCTTCTGCTGTGTGGGCAATTTACGCCCCTACAAACGAACTTGTCTCTTTACGAGGTGTGTGCCTCGGTCGTGCAACCAACAACATTGCAGAGTATAGCGTCGTTATTGAATTATTGGCCGATGCTATCTCTCTCGGAATTCGTCATTTGGTTGTGCAACTTGAATCGCAGCTTGTAGTACTACAGCTAAGTAATATTTACTCTATTCGAAGTCCTAATTTGTTACGGATGTATTTGCGAATTCACCTCTTGGAACGTTATTTTGATCACATTAAATATCAACATATTCCTAGATGTCTAAATGCATTAACAGATGCATTGGCTAATTATGTATGGGACAGACATTTGAATAATTTATAAATCAATCACATCAATATTCACACAATATAAAGTAAACCGGTAGAAGCCGTCTGTATATATAACGATCAAAAGAGTTTTTTACAAAAAGTTTGTCCGAAGACCAAAATGTCAAAATCTGAAGCTCATAGCTTCTACAAAGTGACGTCATGGATGACGTTCACGGTAACACACGACTGCTTGAGCAACCCTACAGAGTAGTCGACTCATAGATGCTGATACTCCTACAGTATGACGCTGATCGCGTCGTGGGACCTCTTCCAGAGTCATGTCTGGAATGTCTGCAGTCAGGCCCTCTAGATTTTGTTCCACCACTTGATAATCCTCAGCATATTGTGGCGCTGTCAGCACCTCTCCTCGCTGCTGGATGGGAGAAGTTCCAGGAGGTCTGTAAGGTCCAACATCTGTGTTATCAACAAACGATTTTGTATTAATCTTTGGACGAACGTATAAAACAAAAACATTTGAATATGATAAAAATTCACAAAAACATTTGAAAAGAAAAAAAATGTGTGTACTTCTTACCAAGGTCTCCCCACTGAGCATATTATGGAAATACCAAATCCGTATCTCCTCAAAAATCCATCCCAGCATAAGCATAGTCATCAACCATCAACATCTGTGGTTGAAGCCAGTCAAAGAAAGTATCATCATATTTGATGATCGGTCCTGCTACGTGCTAGGCCATGAGCCGACACCATCTCAGCATCTGTGGATCCCTAGGAGATAGTAAATTCCACTCCACCTATAGCCTCAGTAATGGGAATCACTCAAGGAAGAAGGATACCAGCAAAGATTCGTACTCGAATTGCTTCAGGTCACCCCGCCTACATTTGGTTAACTTCTTTTTTATACTGCGAAGAACAACATCTGCCCAGTTGAACACTCGAGGCTTAGTACACTCAATATCGTACTGGAAATAACTTTGTAATTCCATGTAAGGAGCAGAACTCCCATCCATCCACGCTATGGTGAATAGGATAGTATGGAGGGTCAAATCTCGTATCCCCCAGATAGCTACTTTTCCTTTTTTTCTCTTAGCCTCGGGAACGCAGTGTATATGACAGTACTCACTCATCTGTAGCTCACCACCTCTGCTACCGGTCAAGCTCACATAGTACCCCCGCCGGGACAATCCGGTCAAAAATTAAATCTCCTCAATGTCTACGGACAGTGTGTGGACCCCCACCTGGAATACCTGTTGATTAGGGTCCCACATGCACACCAGGTACTCTAATAGTCTGACTTGGGCCCTCATGCCCGGGATGCAAAAGTACTTCAAGATCCCACAGTCTCTCAAAGAAGCTATAATAGGTGGATGATTTTCGGCCATTGCATTGTCTTGTTCATGTTCCCTTTCTCGCCATTCAAGCACCATGTTGATGGCCAAATATCTGCATAAGAGACACAACAAGAAGATTAGCAACTATTTTCATGAACTCATTATCTTTTATTGGCTAAATTTAAAAAAAAAAATTGATCTTTGCAGTTCTCGCAGGTGCCCTGTGTACACAGTGCGAGAACCTCGCAGGTGGCCTTAGGATCACTTGTGAGAATGCATCATTCTCGCAGGCCCCATATATCCTGCCTGCGAGAATGGCAGCGCACATGTAGGGCTTGGAAAATCAACTTAAAAATGAAAATTTAAACAATAAAATTACAAAATTAAACCATGAAAGTGTTAAGGACGAAGAGCCTACCTCACTGTCACAGACGGATCGCTGAATGGCCTCTCGTAGCTCCCACAATATGACGTCGAACTTGGAGGGTAAAAGAGGGGTTTTTTTTAACTCAATAGTGGAAATGTAAAAATGATGTGGTAAAAAGAGTATTTACTCCTTTTATTTACTTTTACTATGTCATTTTGGTCTTTTATGATTATTTATCTATTAAACCCTAATCCCTAATGTTATGTTCAGTGTAACTCTTGCAGGCATGATGACGTTGATGATCAAATAAAGGGATACAGACATGTTTTTCTTTATTATCGCGTGTTTTTAATTGTTTTTTATGGTTTTTATATAAAAACCTTGAGCATGGTCTTTGTCCGTTTTTGCGCTCGTAAATACATAAGAACGCGATCGAGCATACTTTTATCACTTTTTCGTTCTCAACAAGGTTATATGAAAAAGGAACCCCCCTGGAGTCCTCTTTAATCTCTTTTCAGACTCTCTAAACATGAAAAGATCGCCGAGAAACCTTGCTATTTTCACACTCGATAAAGTATTTGAAGTATGCATCTGGTGAGTGATAATTTATCTCTTTTTCGGTCTGGTCGAGACTATTTTACGAAAAAGAAACTGAGAGAGTTCTCTTTTAAGTGTTTTTCCAAACTCTATAGTCTTGAAAAACCTTCGAGTTTTCTATCTTTGGACTCGTTAAACAAACATCGACAGACCCGTGATGGGACCGAACCACTCCTTCTTAGGGTTTGTTAAAAATACTCCGAGGGACTCGTCCGAAAGGATGAGGTTACATCAACAAGCATATGTTATCCTCCTCAAGCTTGCGTAAAAATAAAGAGGTACTCGCCAGAAATGGTGGCGAAAAATTTGGGAAAGGGATATGTTTTCATCTTCGTATTGATTGGCAGTAAGTGTCTCTCTTGAACATGACACCCCCTATTCATCACATTTGAAGCCGGTTTGGGAAATCCATTTGTCTCTCATTCGATTTACTACAAGGTCATTCCCTGTGTCGTCTTTTAGTCAATGCTACCAAATCATTGGCCGTGTCATTCATATGTTCAAGAGAAGTCCATTTGAAACCTATATTGAGTCGTCCATCTGCAGTTATCCATTCTCTCTATGTCGGCCTTCCCTGTGTCTAGTTCGATTCACATCATACTTTGTTTCACCTTCAAAATATGTTACTCATTTCATGTCATTGATGGGGGATACATCAAGGCCCTCCTGTGATGAGTTTTGTTCTGTTGACTTCAGCTCATTATCTGGAATCAAGACTTAGAAATTAATTGGTACCTTGGAACTTGCATGCCTCAATGGCAGGTTTCCTCACTTTCGACAGTGGGTTTACATCATTGACCCCTGATCGAAAGATTCCATCGGATGTTCAACTTAAACTCATTCATTCACACTCGATGGATTGTACTAGGGTACCTTGGGAGTCATTGACATCAATGGTGATTTCCCTCACACTTGTTAACGGTTTCATCAACGACCGATAATCAAGTGGTTTCTGCCATGCTCGACTTCAACACATGTAATCACATGGTTAGATTCGTACTTTGGGAGATGAGATTGAAGACCCTAAACATAATATCTTTTGTCTAGGTTGCGATGGAGTATGTATTATCTGCGACACATAGAACCAATGTGTATGTCTCGTGGCTATGTTGTCTCAATTTAAAATTTCTCGCATAGATCCACAGTGTATTCCTAGTGGCTATGCTCTATTTTGACGACGTGGATCCATAGTGTATGATTGGTGGCCATGAACTATGTCTATAATGTCATTAGTCTATTATCTGAGTATGGGAATGTCTACCTCAGAATTGGTATATATGATATTTTGTAGACGCTTGGTTGTTCGCAGGTTTCCGATTAGATGTGCTCCTTGTTTCTGACACACACACGCAGCTTACAAAGTCTTTTGGTTGTCACTGGTTCCAACCTCATACTTTGGGGGGAATTTTGTTACCCATGATTCGGTCATCATGATGATGTATTGATGATGGTGTACTTAGCCTCTTCATAAGAACTTTCTCCTGAGAAAAGTTACTTTCTTCTCTTTCCAGAAATCTCATTTTTGAAGAAGGTTCGCAGGTTGCTAGTATATTTGCCTGCGAGAATGCTTGATTCTCGCAGGCTTCCTTAAGCCAGGGTGCAAGAAGTTCACACTATGTTGAACTTCTAGGGTGCGAACTCTTCCTAAAGAAAGGAAAAAGATGAATTCTCGATGCTTCTAGAAGAGAATATTCTAGAAGGATGGGTTGGCATTCGAATGGTTATCCTAGTACTAGATTCCCTAATATTTTGGGATCATTCTTATCCAAGTAACTAATTCATTCTTGTTATACTCTTAATATTCTGCGTGTAATCGTATCTCACAGGTAACTGGCTATGGCTTTCCTTAACCATTTCCAGTTACCTGTGAGATACGACGCCGGCACAGAGTTGCTAGCTAATTTCGAGCAGACGTCAGCGGACCATATCTCGGATCATATCTGAGAGTGGCGACACCAAAAGAGTCTTATCAAGGTACCCGTCCCTCCAGCATTCCTGTTGGAGTGGTTCCTTAAGTCTTTAGTTCCGCATTTATCCAAAGACGTCGCAACTTCAGGGGTTTTCTCTGAAGAAGAAGCCATCATGAGAGCTCAAGAATTTGAGCTTATCTATTCTCAGTCTGGTCTATTGTACAACATCCTGCCGGATGCACCACGATCGATTCTGGACAAAACCAGACAGAGAGTCGGACCACATGCCGATGGTATAGTTGGTTCAGTGCAAACTAAGCCCGCCGAGCAATTGACAAAACAATTGCAACAGTTATCGATAAAACACTCAGCGGCCAGCCAGACTACTGTTTTGGCTGCCCCTCCTACTCAAACAGTGGAAGTACACTCCGTACAGACGGTTAACCCAAAGGCCAACCAACAGCCCGAGGGCAAGAAGAAACAACGTAAGAAGAGTAAGGGGGATAAAAAACCGAATGATAAGGCTGGCGAGGGCACCACAGAAAAGAGAAAGGCGAGGTATCCATGCAATCTTT
>JZKD02S1632194.1:130020-140934 GCA_000966675.3 Picea glauca | reverse complement strand
AATAAAAGTGTGCTCAATAGAGAGGGATGTTACATACACCCCCTCTTGTTTTAAACTCCATATCGAAGTTTGTACAGTATATAAATGCAAGTAAATAAAAGTATCTAACATAGATATATATGTCTAATCTATCAAACAAGTAAGGAAATTGTTGACGCATCTCATATGTGTCCTCCCAGGTATCCGACTGTGGACTATGGTTGTTCCACTGGACCTTGACCTCATCGAATATTAGACGTCGTATCTATTGAATGCGATGGTCCATAATGTGGATTGGCTCCACCATGATAGCACCTTCGTCTGACACCTGCAAAGAACTCATGTCAATAACATGTGAAGGATCACTAATATAATGTCTCAATACAGATAATGAAATACATCATGCATATGCCTTAAAAAATTCTGCAAGGCTAGTCGATAAGCCACATGTCCTTTCTTTTCCACAACTTTGAAAGGTACCACAAACCTAGGAGAGAGTTTAACAACCTTTCCAAACTTGATCGAACTCTTGTGCAGTTTCACTCGCAAGAAAAATATGTCGCCAACTTCATAATTGCAGTCAACGCGATGTGCATCGACATAACTCTTATGTTGATCTTGTGCTTCTTTAATCCTTTGTCTTATCGATTGCATTTTTTCTTCCATTTCTTGAATCCGTTTTGGTCCTATGAGGACCCTATCCTCAAGTCGATCATAACTGAACGACATCCAACATGGTATCCCATAAATAAAATGAAACGGTGCCATATTAATTGTATTATGATAGTTTTTGTTGTATGCAAACTCTACTAGTGGCAAGAAATATTCCCAGTGTTTCTTTTGGTCCATTACATACATATGCAACGTATCCTCCAAAATCTGGTTTGTTCTTTCTGTTTGTCCATCTGTCTCTGGGTGATATGTTGTACTAAATTTCTATTGTGTTCCAAATCCTCTTGGAAACGGGTCCAAAAACATTCTGTAAACACCAATCCCTGATCGGATATGATCCTTCTTGGTACTCTGTGTAACCTCAAAATCTTATTAACAAAAAAATTGGCTACATATGATGAATGATACGTCACACACACTAGAATAAAGTGAGCACTCTTTGTCAGATTTTCAACTACCAAAACAATCGAGTTGTGTCTCCTTGCCATTAGTGTAAATCCAACAATAAAGTCCATCGAAATGACTTCCCATTTCGATTTAGGTATATCATTTGGTTGTAACAATCATGTTGGATTTCTATGTTCAACCTTCACTTGTTGGCATTCTATACATCTTGCCACGTAACCAACTATGTCTGCTTTCATTCCCTTCCAGAAGAATAAAGGCTTAAGGCATGCCTTCATATTCGTGACTCCTAGATGAGCCATGTACACTGCTCTATGAGTTTCCCTCGAGATCAAACTTCTTAATTCATCATTAGGTGGTACATAAATTCTTCTATTAAATATCAACATTCCATCGTTGTCTAAAGAATAACCTTCAAACTTCGGTACTGTCATGGTATGTCATCCAATATTATCCTTAACTTATTTATACCAATCATCGTTGATCTATAAAGTTAGAATTTTTTCTTGAATATTCGACTTAAGAGGTATTACCGAGAATATGTGTGGTCTCTGAATCAATGCGTATGCAACTCTTTCACTGTTCCTTCAATGTAAGTAATCTCAAAGTCGTATTTGTTAAGTAATTCTGACCAACGCCTTTATCGTGTGTTCAGGTCACTCTGCGTAAATATATGCTACAATCCACAGTGATCTGTATTTAATTTAAATTTTCTTCCAATCAGATAATGTCTCCAAACTCTCAAGGCATATATAATTGCTAATAATTCCAAGTCATGCGTTGCATAGTTCTCTTCATACCTTCTCAATTTCCTTGAAATGTAAGCGATTACTCAAACATATTGCATCAAAACTCTGCCTAAACCTTCCTTGGATGTGTTCATGCATACCAAGAATTCCTCATCCATGTAGGGACTTTCATTATTGGTGTTGTTGTCAACAACTCTTTAAGCTTTTGAAATGTTTCTGCACATTTCTTTGTCCAAACAAACTTCTTGTTTTTTCTTTTGAAATTTCGTGATTGGATTTGCTATCTTCAAAAAACCTTCGACGAATTGTCAGTAATATCCTTCTAAACCCATAAATATGCATACTTCTTGTATGTTTTTCAATGTTGGCCATTCCATAATAGTCTTTAATTTCGTTGGATCCACAAAGATACCTTCACCAAATATGATATTTCCCAAGTAATGAATCTTCGATTGGTAAAAAGAGCATTTCGATAGTTTCCTGTATAATTTGTTTTCTCGTAGACACTGTAGGACCAATATTAAATGTTCATCATTATCTTCTTTCATCTGAGAATAAATCAGTATGTCATCAATAAATACTTGAACAAACTTATCCAATTATTCATGGAACACCCCATTCAACAAACTCATGAATATTCCCGGGGTGTTTTTCAATCTGAATGGTAAAACTGTAAACTCATAGTGTCAGAATCTCGTCCTAAATGCGGTCTTAGGAATATCTTCTTTTTAAATCCGTAATTGATGATATCCCGATCTCAAATCAATCTTTGAAAAAATCATCGCTCCCTTGGTGAAACAAATCATCTATTCTTGGCAATGGATATTGGTTCTTGATCGTCTCTTTGTTGAATTAATGATAGTCAATACAAAGTCTCCATGATCCATCCTTCATTATCACTAAAATAACTGGTGCACCCCAAGGTGACACACTTGGGCATATAAGTAAAGAGTCCAACAACTCCAATTTATTTTTCAACTACTGCAATTCAGGCGTTGACATCCAATATGGTGTTCTTGCTATCGGTTCAGTTCCAGGATTCAAGTCTATTGTAAACTTCAACTCTTTTTCGGGCGATAAACCTGGTAACTAGTCTGGAAACACTTCATCAAACTCTTGTACTACATGAAGATTTTCTAATCCTTCTGCCTCGCCCTTTTTGTTCAGTGCTAATATTTCATATAGTGTGCATCCTTTGCACATACTCTTCCGTAGCTATAAGGAAGAAATAAATCTCAAGGACACCCCTTGGTTCCTTCCTACAATCACTCTAGTATGTCCCAAATCATCTATCAAACTTAACTGTTTCATATTATAGTGAAGTATAACATCATACAATTATAACCAATCCATACCAATCACTATGTCATAGTATCCTAAGATCGTGACATATAGGTTGGCCTTCATTACAAATTCTCCCAAGTTAATGCTATAGTCTGTAACCTTTCCTCATACCTTTGTTTGGCGCCCGATGCCATTTCTACGTATATGAACTCGTCTTGCTCGACTGCCTTTAGCTTGATTCTCTTTAGCATTGCACTAAAGATAAATATCTTCGTAGCACCTAGATGTATCAAAATACTAAAATTTTGGTCGACTATTGTACCTGACGTCTCGAGCACAGTGGACTGGTGCTCGACTTGACAATTATTCACCACTGTATGTATCCTATGGTCCTTTCCAAAGTCTCCAATTGTAGTAGGTCATGATGATTCAGCTGCTCTGGCCTTCTCAATTGGATAGTCTCACTAGTAATGTGGCTCTCCACATGTCCAACATCCAGTCTTTGGTCCAGTACTCCTGGTCCCCTAAGTAGAAGTTTTTGGTATAGCAGTCTGTGATACAGATATGTTCTATTGAACATGCCCAAAATGTTGTTGTTGCTGCAGACGACACTGTTTTTTTTGATGTGGTACTCTGTAAGGAGTCTTTTATTGATGAGTTTGTCATCATGGTTTCGTGAACATAGGTCCTTTGGGCATATCTTGATTCCCTAAAGTCTGTTTGGCTAGTGTTTGATGTTACTGCGCTCCTGATGTCATCTATTTAGTTGGTCTAGAAGGAGTCCTTCCCTAACCCCCAATGTTCCTCAACTATAAGGACCTTTTGAACTGCATCATGCCATGTCTAAGGCATTAGTATCCTCACCTTCACATGAATTTTGAAGTTAAGGATGAACACAAACTTGTTGACCATTAACTTCTCTATGTTCAGATGTGGAGCATACCTAAGTAGCTCCATGAATATGTCCTCATACTATAGCACCATACGACCACCCTGTTGTAAGGCATTGAACTCATTAAGCTAGCACTCAATGAATTCCTCAGAAAAGTACCTCTCCCAGAACCGTTCCTCGAACAACTCCCATGACGCGTCTTCGACGACAATGTTTACTTGAGGTAGGAGCGTCTTCCACCATAGAAGAGCACTCCCCTTCAGCTGAAAGACCACCACGTGGAATTTAATGTTGGAGGTGTAATCTCGAAATACAAATCACATCACCATTTTCTCCAACCATGCCTCAGAGGTTGTGTCATTCGTTGATCTAGGTGATATTGGTGGCCACCCACCTATTCCAACTGTCTCCTCGTGTTCGTTTTTTGTTCAACAAGTTCTTCTATACTTCTTTGTAATTGTGAGTTCTACACTTCTGGGGCTGTATGAAGCCCCACACATCCTCCAGGTGGATATGGGTGGCCTCTCGCCTATTTCAACTGCCTTATTTTGTATGTTTTCATGTCAGAACGTCTTTTTGCACTTCCAGGGTCGTTTTGGGGCCCTAAAAGTTGTTTTTTTGGCTCTCCATAGTCAAATTGTAGACAAAGTCATTTTTTTATAGTGCCATGTGTATTTCTCTGAAATACCTTTCTAACGGGCTATCATGTGCCTAAAACAGAGGTTGTATGCAAAAGTTACGACCCTTGGAAGTTGAGGTACCAAATTACACCAACTTTTACCCATAGGGCCCACGTTACTTTTGGTGTTTCACCTTCTAGGGGTAGGTTTTGGATGTCTAGGGTTTTGGAATTCATGAGTAATATCAAAAATACCTCTGGAGCCTCATTGTAATCCATTCTTCTCAAACAGATGCACGTAGAAGCCACATCTCTTCTCATAGATAACTACCACCATTCGAATATATTGTTAACTGGATATTTTTGTTATTCTTCATATCTCTGTGTTTATTGTATTCAGTCTGTTAACCAGTTTGTTCCACTCCTAAATCTAGATCAGTAGTATCAGAGAAGTCTTCTCTTCATTTATTTTTCTTCGTGCATGTCCCCGACAAGATCTGGGTACAAGAATTTGGGACTCAAACCAATCGAGACATTACAAGATCGGCCACACCGAGCCTAACAACAACACATGGGGGATTAAAAGAAATATGATGAAGCAGGATATCCTATTAAAAGGTTTCTCAAGGAATTCCTCACGTTAAAAAGGAACGAACTGATGGGCAACTTCGGGCATATCCTTCGACGACTACCCATAGGAGAAACATCTTCATCAAGCGGCCATGCAACCCCCTTCAAGGTATAGGTAAATTTTGATATTCCATTATTTGAAAGATTGATATATGCGGATGTTGTAGATAAATGGTTGAATCTTCTCGAAGGATATTTTTTGGTCCACAATTTTTTTGATAGGGAAAAGATCACTTTTGCACTCCTCAAGGTCATTCCCCATGTTAAAGACTAGTGCGATACTTACTCTGAGAAAAGGACCATGGAGGAATCTACAATGTTTGTGGTGCCCCCTACATGGGATTCCTTCCGGGATGCCATTAAATAAAAATACTACCCTGTTGGAAACTACGAGGACCAGTACTCCAGATAGACCACCCTACGTCAATAAAGGGACTAGACAGTACCATATTTCACCAATATTTTACATACCCTACACACCAAATTGGGTATCAAAGACTCTGAGCATCATCTAGTGCTCAAATACCACAGTTGTTTCCATAGATACATTCAAACAAAAGTGGATTTCCTGGACATCGCCTTATTAGGCACGACTTATAAATACGCTGTCAAGATCGAGCAGAAATTTAAGCAGAAATGATGAGAGTTGGGATTTGCAAACCCCTCAGAGCCGAAGCAGGGAAAAGGAAGCCCCAACCCACACATCAAGGGACCAAGTCGAGATGGCCACCCTTAGGACAACCAGTCCAATTTGCAACATAAGAAGGGAAATGAGAAGATGAATAAGGACACAGGAAAATGGTGTGAGTACCATAAAATTCCTTGGCACAACACCGAAGAATGTCGCTCCAAGTAGTCCATCATGGTTGAGTTGAATTATTTCGAGTCAGAGGTCGATTCTGATTCCGAGTCAAATCCTAAAGGAGGGAAGCAGATTATCGATATTGAACCCAGTGCCACTGTCACTACCACCAAAGTTCGGCCAAGCGAACCAGAAGAACCAGAGGAAGGGGATCATCTCTTTCACTCGCAGGTGTGGGTCAAGGGGGCTCTGATTCATTTCATTGTCAACATTGGTAGCCAGAAGAAATTTATTTTAGTAAAGGTTGTCAAGCGGTTGGACCTGCCAATGACACCGCACCCACATCGTACACCATCGGTTGGCTTCGCCAAGGAAGAGATCTTCGTGTCAGCCAACAATGTCGTCTGCTCTATGAAATCAAGTCTTTCAAAGATGAGGTGCTGTGTGATATTTATCCCCTTGAAGTTTGTGAGGTTCTTTTAGGACAACCATATTTGTGGAAGCATCATTTTGTGTATGAGTCTAGACCCTGCAATTTTATTGTTGTATCCTTTTTGTCACCCAAATGAGAAAAAGAAGGACACTTACAAGTCCATTTGGGTTAGCTAGACAAGACAACAATGAATGCAAGAGTTAGAAACATCAAGCATGATAAATAAACAAACAACTAAACTAAAAACAATAAAGGAAACTAAACTAGAGTGCATAAGGATATTAGAATAAAAAATAAACAAAATTCACGCCACCAATGGATAGATTGTATTAGTGGGAAAACACCAAAGAGAAAAGGAGTCTTATGGGTCTCCTCTTCCTCCAAGGGAGGGCTCTTGAACCACCAAAGATTGAGCTCTTCTTAAAAATAGAAAGCTAGAAGGAAATGGTGAAGAAATCCAAAGCTTATTCACTCAAGAGGTGATGTGTATAGCTCAATGAAATGATGCTTGTATGATCTAATGAGGAAAGATGTTCCTCCAAGAGAATATAGGCAGCATAACAATACAAATGAATTCTTGGAAATATAGTGAACCCATGGCCTCTTTTTATAGCAAAGCTTTGAGGCATTATTCAACTAGTCTTTAGTGTGAACAAGGGGCTCTTTATGGCAACCTTATGTCTTTGACCAGCCCTCCACTCGGATTCAACTCGGATTTGGGTGTCAAATCGACTTGGGAGATGAACCAGAAGTGGGTGGAAGTCCGACCAAAATCATAAATGCATCGTTCTAAGGTAGGCGCAAATTTTTGCGTCCACAGTCGTGCATCAGGCACATGTGCGCTTTTCTGGCATTTTTCGACTGGTGCACATGCACGTGCTTCCTTTGTATTATGAGCACATGCTGATTTTATAACCATTTGTATAGTTTTGTGCCCTTTGGAAATGCACTTTTTGGGCCATGGATGAAATAATAGGTGTTTGGAGATGTTGGATTCCTGTAACCATTTGTGGATGAAATTTCAGTGATAACAACTATTATTACTTTGGGTAGACAATTGTACAGGATCCCTGAGGTAGCACCGCCTATTTCTATTTCTTTAATTTCTGCTAAGCAGTGCAACAAGGTCATTTCACAAACCAAGAAGTTTGTCTTCTTTGTGATCCATGCTCACAGTAAACAAAAGGTCGCCACCACATACGTGGCCTCTACACAACACCTCTCTTTGCAACAAAATAAAGTGGACGGGATCGTGGAAGAATAAAAATACATCTTCGCCTCACCTACAGGGGTACCGACACACTACCAAGTCAAGCATCCAATTGATCTAAACCCCGACATGCCTCTACCTAATGGACCAGTCTATCGACGCTCTCTAATGGAGAATGACAAAATCAGGCATCATATCCAAGAGATTCTTTAAAAGGGGCACACCAAGCCCATATTCTCCCCTTGCGAAAGCCTGATTGTACTGGTGCAGAATAAGGATAGGACTTGGTTAATTTGCATTGATTACATAGCCTTACACAAATCACAGTCAGGAATCACTACCCTATTCCCAGGATTGATGACCTTTTTTACCAACTCAAGGGGGGAAAAGTTATTCAACAATATTGACCTAAATTCTAGCTACCACTAGGTTCCCATCGATCCAACTAATGTATGAAAGACAACCTTCAATTATAAAGAAGGTCTCTACGAATGGCTAGTCATTCCCTTTGGCTTAACAAATGCACCAACCACTTTCATGAGGTTGTTGGATAATGTATTGATATCCTTCACCAACTCCTTTGTAGTAGTATATTTGGATGACATCCTCATCTTCAGCAAAACGTGGGAGGATCACATGTGGCATATTCAATAGGTTTTGAGAACTCCACAACATCACAAGATTTATGCCAACTTGGAAAAGTCCTCTTTAGCATGAACAAGGTCCAATACTTGGGCTACATTGTTGATGTGCATGGGGTACATGTTGATCCATATAATATCCAAGTCATCCGTGATTTTCCAGCCCTGACCACATTGACTGAGCTTCAAATCTTTTTGGGACTAGCCAACTTCCACTAACAGTTTGTGTTGGGATTCTCCCATATTGCATGGGCCCTCAGCCAAGTGACCAAGGGCCATGGAAGGGCCAAGTTTGTGTGGGGGAAGGAGCAGCAACGATCATTCGATGATCTAAAGCATCACTTGTGCTCATATCCAGTACTCTCCTTGCCTGATTTGCAACAACCATTCAAGATTGATATTGATGCATCTGACTATGCTATGGGCGCAATTCTCACTAAACATGGGCATCATGTGGCATAACATAGAGAGACACTATCTAATACTATCCGGAAATACCCCACCTATGACAAGGAAATGTATTCCATTGTAAAAGCATGTCATCAATGGAAACATTACATTCTAGGGAAAGAGATGATCATACACATTGATCACAAGCCTCTGCAATTCATACAGACATAGGGGAAATTGCAAAACGACCACCATCAGAAGTGGTACACCTACCTCCAATAGTTCCATCTCAACATCAAGTATAAGACAGGTATCCCCAATCGTGTCGTTGACTGCCTTAGTTGACCTCCTGTGTCTCCACTCACCACTATACTCCATTCATGTGGACATGAAGCATCTGAGTGGCCCCAACTTTATCAACAAGATCCAGAATTCACCACCAAATATCAGCTCTTGGGTACAAGCGCAACTGTCAATGATTTTCACATTCAAGATGAACTCTTATGCCACCTGGGCCATCTCTGTGTTCCTACAAGAAAGCTTGCAAAGATGAATTGGGAAGCCCACTATAGTTGGGTGGCAGGACATTTTGGCGTAGAGAAAATTGTCTTAGTTCTTCAGAAACATTTTTATTGGCCAAAACTTCGACAGGATGTCAACAAATATATTATATCTTTCACTTCCTATGCCATTGGCAAGCCCGCCATCAAGAAGCAAGGATTATAAACCTCTCTTCCTATTTCCAGGAAGCCTTGGGAATCCATCTCAATGGACTACATCTCTAGTTTGTCATCAACCAATCAAGGAAATGACTGTCTGTTTGTGGTCATTGATCATTTTTTGAAGATGGTCATCCTCACAGCCTGTAAGAAGAATGTCATAGCGACAGATACTGCCAATATCTTATTCGAACGAGTGTGGGTCCACTTTGGGATACCACAAGCCATCATCTCCAACCAAGACAACAGGTTCCTCAACACATTTTGGTTGATTCTATGGTCTGTGACATCCCCCAAAAATAAAATATTTCTTATTTTGTGTGTTGGAAATTTATTTCCATTTTAGGCAAATTCGAATCTGGAAAATGTTTGCCATTTATGGAAATTTCGAATTTCGAATTTAATAATTGTATTTAATTATTGTGACTGTTGGGCAGAGATCTGTTTGGACTCAACTAACTATTTGACTATGACACTTGTATTCCAACATAACATTTATATTAACTGCAGGAGAACAAATGGAACAACCATGTTAAAAAATCAGTTGACCATGACTCCATGAGTGGGGAACAAGTTGGAACTACCTCTGGGCTGATGATTACAAGTGGAAAATCAGATATTTCTCCACTGGCAGCCCCTGGAAATTAGGGATTAAGAAAGCTGCCAAAATCCCCAAAGGAGGGAAAAGACCTGGGCAAAGAAAATAAATATATAGCATATGCAAGGAGGCAGGATGCTGCCAAGTATGCTAGGGAAAGGATTGTTTTTAGTTCTCTTGCTGTTACAAACACTGTGGATTGAGTGTGAGGCAAGAGGAGTCTTCTGAAACATAATTTCCTTGTTGTTATGAGTACTGCTGAGTAAGTGGGAGGCAAGATAATAACTACTGGAATTGAAGGACATTGCAGAGGAGGAGTTTCAAAGTTCTCTCTCATGGATTCATGGCCAGGCTAGGGGGTGAATCAGGAAAGTGATTTTTGCTTGCCCTATTCTATGGTTGGGAGGAACATGGTTGTTCCCTTTGTCTTCCCGCAAAACTTGTTCAAATATGTTGCTCTACTCCTTCTCTATTTGAATGACTTTATATAAGGTGCAATGTATGTGTTAAATCTGAACTGAAATGATTCCATTTTCTGTTTGAATGATCGTATATACAATTGCAGTGTATTCGTTAAACCTGAATTGAAATTATGTCTTTTGATGTTATGTATCTATTGAATATGAACTAGATTAAGTTACATTCTCTGTCTGTATGCCCCTTTTTTCATCTGGGGTATTGTATCTGATTAAATCATATCTCTACAATTTCTTCCCACTTCCTGTTTGAATGTTTTTATCTGATGTCATGTATCTATTAAATCTGAACTCGAACAACTTCCATTCGTGGTCTGAATGATTTTGTTTTTCTGATGCATTGTACTTGACTAAAACAAAGCTGTATTGGTCCCCATTTTTCTGTTCGTTATGAGGAATATATGTGAATGAAATC
>JZKD02S1632183.1:63113-89550 GCA_000966675.3 Picea glauca | reverse complement strand
GTGGATATTGATTACATATTGGGGAATTGATGGTGCTAAGGGATTATTAAGTAGTACAATCACAGATCTATGTCCTAGCTAAGGTTGCAGACACCTGAGTCTTGCAACCACCCCTGCCTCTACCTTGGGTGAGACTTCATCTGCTTCGTAGGTGTTGCCGAAAGGGCCTATAGTTAGGGCTTTGTTGGTGCATTGTTCTAGCATTGAACCCTGGGTTTTCCCCTGTGCCAACAAATGGTTCCGTTGTCAGGACCTAAAACTGTGATCACTGTGAACTGAGAAAGAAGCTTTGTGCAAAACTTTGACTTGAAACTATAAAAGCTCTATGCGTAGATCTGTTGTCCTAATGCGCAGTATTATACTTAACTTATAAAGCTCTGTGCTAAAGTAAGAAGCCCGATCTAAAGAAAGAAGATCAGATCTGAAAGAAAGAAGCCCGATCTGAATAAAGGAGGTTAGATCTGAAGGAAAGAAGAAAGATATGAAATCTTTGTGCTCTAAGAAAGGTAAAAGTGAATTTTTTTGATTAAAAGAGGTAAGATCTGCAAACTCTGTGCTTTTATAAAGGTAAGAATTGTGGAAAGTTTTAGATATGGAAGCTTTGTGATCTGTAGAAGTAAGATAAGTGGAAATGTTTGTTTCTAAAATATGGATCTAGGTATGATTGACAGGTTCTGTCCTAGCTTGAAAACTAGGGTATTTGATATGAATAGATCTGATAAGAATAGTGAAAGATATGTTATACCTATGCATAGAAAGAATGTTTGGACTAACGAATGGATGCAGGATCCTATAAAGAATTTGTGTCAGGTTATCTACCATGATCCTAGTGCGCAACACAGAAGAGGCTGGGGATCATTTAAATGAAGGAGAGGATTAACCCTTTGTTACAGTTGTAGAAGACTAGGACATCTGGCTAAGGAATGCCCTGGTGGAAGACCTAGTTGCCTCTGTTGTAAAGCTCTAGACCATGAAGTATTGGATTGCCCTAGAATGATTGCTAAGATTGAAAGAATGAATCTGAATCAAGAGAACCCTAAGGCAAGTCTAGAAACTAAGATTATGGAAGAATACTAGAAAGTATCTGAGCAAGCATTGCTACAGATAAAAGAAACCCTGACTTACCACCGACATGTCAGATTATCAGAGATCTTCAAAGAAAAAGAATGCATCGAAGCAAGAATAAGAGACTTCGACATTGACTCTGTTCTAGATGAGGAAACACAGGTGAATATCATGACTGAGAGTACTTGGGAAACTATAGGGAGGCCTGTTATGACTCCCTCATTAGGAGGAATAGGGTTATTTAGAGGAAAGATGATAAACCTGTGTGGAAGGCTCACCCAGATACCTATGATTGTCAATGGAACTTCGATGGAGGAAGATTTTGAGATTATTAAATTTGTTGAAGACAACACCCCATTTACCATGTTAATAGGAAAACCTTGGATTGACAAAGATCATGCCAGACGAAAGGAAGAAGAATAAGTCTTGGAGTAGAAGAAAACATAGTTAAAATATTTCATGACCAGAAGGATCACAGACTTGATTGAATAATAGGAGAGTAGATCGAAGTTATTTAATGCTAGCAACCCAGATGTCGAAGCTTCAAGAACATTAGAGGATCCACAGAAGATTGAAGTACCTATTCTAGAAAAAGAAGACGTATTATCCTGGAACCCTAGGGAAGAATCTCAACAGTGCAAAGTGACTAAGATCACAGAAGATAAGAATCAGAATGGAAAACAAACTACTGAAACGAATCTCACTGGAGAGAAGGCTAGAAAGAAAAGTAAGAAGAGAGCTAATTTGCAGAAGGTTCCAGAGGGAACTTCACAGACATAAAATTTGCAGAATTGGAGCTTCGTCAGGATATCAGAACAATGGCACATGGCACTTCACCATGGCGAAGCAATATAGCCGTTGGAAATATTATAATTGTTCGACCAATGCTCCGAACGGGAAGAAAGGCAATAAAGGTTCATCATCAGACCGTTGGAATACACCATAATGGATCGAACAAGAGTTAATGGAGGCTCATAACCATGGCAAGCAAACCATTGTCAAGTTACCTATTTATCTCATCGCACCATGCACCGAGAACACTTTTTCTAACTGAGAGTTTTGAGCCCATAGACTAAGTTGATATTGTATACAATGATCATTGCACTCTTTCTAATTATTCTAGTGTAGTATCTAAGTTAACTTGACCCTGATCTAATTAATCCCGAGCATGTTCGTCTGATGAGCTCAATGCAATTGAAGAATTAGTGACAGAAGTACTCCCCGACTTAATGACTAAGAGAGTCATGTCAATGTCTAAAGGTATCCAGGATTCATCTACAAGAACAATGCAAGCATCTCCGTCCACTGCTCGAGAAGGACCATCTCGGCCAGCAGATGAAAAGTGAGCTAAGCACAAAGACGATCTCACGAATGCCAAATTGATTCCGAGTATTTTACCCACCTATCTACCACCTCTGAGCGACGCAATCAATCGAGACAATGTGCCCAGAGAATTTGAGTACGCTTTGGTCACTGCATACCTCCCGAAAGAGATATGCACAGACCAAGATAAGATCTAGCGTTGAAGTTTAGCGACTTCAACCTCAGAGACATGAAGGTCTATAACATGCTCGACCCCAGTCATGGACCATGAACCTCACGCAGTTCACACTGCTCAATGTCATGAAGATTCCTCACTTTGGAAGACACCAAGAAGTGAATGCATGTGTCAAGATATTGTTGTCATGTTACCATGGCAGATACTTATGGTTAAACTATCGTATCACAGTGGATCTGACGTTGATCAATTGGATCACAGGGCTAAGCATGCAAGGCCCTGACCCAAAATATTTCTACCCTGGAAAAGCCGTGGATCGTGCTCTTGCGCAAAATATTAAAGACACCTATGGAGATGTCAAAAAGGGAACATGAGGCTATAAGGTAGCCTCTATCTAGAGTGGTGTAGTGCACCTTTCCTGTGAATTGATTGCAAGAAAGTTAGTCCGCAAGAACTGACCCACCCAAGTGACTGGCTTTGTAGTCGACCTCACAGGAAAGTGAGTGGATGGAATACAAATGAATTGGGCGAAGTACCTTGTGAACCAGTTGGAAATGGGCTACAAGGAAGTGCAATATCAAGGATACAAATTCCACTTCATCTGGATTCTAATACCGATCGCTTTCATTGCATGGGAGATGCCGAAATGTGCAACCTTCCCGTACATCGAGCCCTTTGAACCTTTGGCCACGAAGTTCAGTACACTATGGTACTCTAGTGACATGAAAAATAAATGGTAGTCAAATGTCATGTTCCACACATATTACAACCAGCTGAAGGCAACCATCCAGTTTGATCCTCGTATAACCCCAAACACTCTCCACCATTTCAGGCCTTTAATGAATTTCAGCATGGACTGCCATTTCATTTATATCACAGCGCAATCTAACAAACACAAGGAACAATTGCAGTCATACTACAAGATGACGAAGGAGGACTTGGAGAATATCACCAAGGACCGGTCGATGGACCTCCTCATTCCAGTAGACCCTGCAGAGATGTCTGATATTGATAGTCCCGAAGCAACGCATGATACACCTAGACCCAACAAGAAAAATAAAAATGAGGATGCCCAAGATGTAAGCAGTACCTCAACGAAGCCTACTTCTATATCACCTGAGCAAGGAAGTGATGGTGGAGAGATATATGGCGTAGAAGTTGAACAAAATAAAGGTGAGGTTACACTACCTAGAGATGAGGAGGACCCCTCAAAGAGAAGGAAGGTTTCCCCTCTGAAACCTTCTTCTAGGAATAAATCGAAAGCATCCATGAACAAAATGCAAACCACCCTCACCTCAGACTACTTCGACTTCATCGTTGCAACATTGAACGATGATTCGCTGGAGGTAGCAGAGAATCAAGAAGCTCAGCAGGAAGAGATATACAGTCGGATCAAGGTTGAACTCCAAGGGATGCAACAAGCACTACAGTCCAGCCGTATAGTTTCCACTATGCCTCTGCCATTGGGAACACCAAAACTGGGAGATGAGCTATCTTAGCTCCACTGGATCACTGATACAGTCAAAGCTCACCTTCGACAAGAACATGAGGAGATAACGCAAGCCACCCAGGCTTTAGCACAAGCATAGGGAGACCTTCTAGAGCAATGCAGTACTGCAGAATGAGAGAAGCTTGCTCTCCAGATAAAGTTCAATGAAGAAAAATCCCAGCTGCATAAAGGAACAATTGCTCGCAGAGTAACTCAAAGTAAAGGAAAGGGTCAACAGAGCACTTCGCTCTATGACAGTCGTTGAAGTAAAGGCTGAAGAGAGAGTTCCATAGCAGGTGGAAAAACTTGAAGAAGTAATTCAACAACTACAACAACACATAACATACTTGGAGCTACACGCAGTACCCGGGACCCCTCAAGATGTAAGAGACAAAAGGGAAGCAACTTCCCAGAGCGTAGTCGATAGACTAAAATATCTTGCCCTAGAGTGCAAGCAGCTGAGTAATCGAAGTGCCCAAACATATGAGAAGCTTGCTAAGAACCCAGAGTTATAGGCACTGGAGTCACAACTCCAAGAAGTGAAGCAACACACAGACACACTACAGGAGCAGCTGAAATCCCTGTCAGTTGTAGACAGAATGAAGAGATCTCAAGAGAAACGCATAGCCCAGCAGCAGATCCATACGATTGAGAGCAAAGTTATGGAAGTAATTCAATAGCTCCAACCTATGCAAGATAAGTCATGCCAATTATTCACAGAGGTTGAAATCCAAGGAACAGAGCTAGAATAGGTCATTAACGTAGCAGAACAATGCCTAGAAGGGCCAGTAAACGACACAGTGATCCAGGAGTTCACCGATCAAGAGGCCACAATAAAGAAGCAAGTCAAAGCATCTCAAGCCAAGATCGAGGCATTCGAGGAAGAAATGATTAGACCAAAGTGACTCGGGACGAGTCACAGGTGAGTGTTGGGGGCCTATTGGCCCTTGACTAAGATTTGGGAGATTCTTGGTCATGTTAACCCATTTTGGGACTTCGACAGTCTGTCGAAGGAGGAGCGCAAGACGAAGCGGAGATCACGGGATCTCGGCTCTTTTTGGGGTTTTTGGGATAATATAACGAGATTGGGATGTCGGTCCATGGGTTTTACCCATGTTTAGGCCTATTTTGTAATATATAATTAGATGCCTAGGCTAGATAGAAAAGGGGGGAAAGAAGAGAAGTGCATCTATGTGATGTAGGAAGAGGTCGGTGTGCTAAGTGTTATAGGCTAAGTGCTAGTGTGGATTGTAAGGGCTTTGTGCCTACTGTAAGAGACTTGTAGAGCTAAGTGCAAGTGATTGTGATATATTGTGGAAGGATTTGTGTTGTAATGCAAGGAAGAAGGATCTAGCGAGCTGCATAGATCTTCTGTCCTATGCAGAATAGGGTTTTGAGGCTATTTTCTTGTAACCAATTGAATGAAGACAATAAAGAAGAAGAGCTAGTGGATGTAGCCCTAGGGTGGGGGTGAACCACATAAATACTGTGTTATGATGCTTTGTTCTTTGTCTTTATGTGATTTACATGTTATTTGATAAGTGCTTGGATGTATTTAGATAGATCTACTCATGCTCTGTGCTTATGATATGCAAGAATGTTAGATTTGATCTATAGGACTATGCTTAGTGCTTGATCTGCTCGATCTGATCTATTTACCTATGCTAAGTGCTTAAATACATTAGATTAGTGTGAATGTTGTGAAGCTCTGTTATATCAGCAAAGTGGATATTGATTTCATATTGGGGAATTGATGGTGCTAAGTGCTTTATTAAGTAGTACAATCACATATCTGTGTCCCAGCTAAGGTTGTAGACACCTGAGTCTTGCAACCACCCCTGGCTCTACCTCGAGTGAGACTTCATCTACTTCATAGGTGTTGCTGAAAGGGCCTATAGTTAGGGATTTGTTGGTGCGGTGTTGTAGTGATGAACTCTAGGTCTACCCCTGTTCCAACACCCTCCTTCAGAGATCCCTTTACAGATCGAAAATCTAGAGCCTCCACCTTGTATTTCGAAAGGAGTACTCAAACTCTCTATCCACAACCCTAATGATATATTTTCCCAAAACTACTCTATTGTTGAGGATCTAGGTCAAACCCCTTGCGCGATGTCGACTTTGGAGGTACTCCAGACATGTCCTTCATAGAGGAATTCCTCATTATCTGCATTAAGAGATCTAAACCCCTGTGTCTCTAAGGTGATCAAGTTTAACGTCATGGATTTGAAGCCTCTCGTGCCTCTCCACGTGGCCTTTCAAATCCATGTGGATTACTCAAAGTATACCATCAAGCATATTTTATTGATGAAGGTGTTGCAACGTGCATGATTTCCCTAACCTATTGGAAAGCCATTGGATATCCAAACCTCTCTCAATCTCTGACTATGTTGATCGCATTTGATGGTCATTCTTTTCGTCCCCATGGTATTCTTCCTACCTTTCCAGTCCAGTTAGGTGGGAATTTAATGGAGGTGGATGTCAAGGTGGTTGATGCACCGCTAGACTATAAATTATTACTAGGGCATAACTGGACTTATGATATGACTACAGTCATATCGTCCAATTTTTATACTTTATGTTTTCCTCACGATGGGAAAATCATGGCGATCGATTAGTTTTCCTTTGTGCACACTAGCCCCAATGCATTATTTGTACCTTCGATCTCAGTGATCGACAATTATCAGCCGAAAACTGGGGATATTGGTGTCATAATGTATTCCTCCTTTATGTGTACCTTTGATTTCATGGCACCAATTCATCACATTTATGCCATGTCCAATAGGTATGCTTCTTCAATGAGGTCTATTCCTTTCCTCACTTTGTATTTTAATGATCCTTGGACCCTACCTTACCCAACCTTGGCTTTTGAAGGTTAGTCACATATTTGAATGACAATGCCACTGTCGGAAGTAGAGATAGAGTATCAGGTTGTTCTTAACTCTTTTACCGAACTAGATCATGTCCTCTCATAGACAAATGAGGAGGATCCTGTTCTCCGACCCATATGGGCCACCTCATCATCTTGATCACATGATTTCCTCAATTATACTTTACCTTCATATGAAGAAATCATAGAGGCCATGAATGGTTCAGATAGGCCATGGGATGATATATATCATCGCTCTTACTTCCTACCAGAGCTTGCTGGAATCAAACAAGATGATTTTAGATCTACTTTGAGTGACATAATTAGTCACGCCATATTTCCACTAGATAAGAACAACATTTATGCCCAAGGAAACATTGCAAGTATTTCTCCTACTATCACGATCGACATCTCTCGTATTCCTAGTAAAATTGAAAATGTATATATCGATGCAGTTTGTTCTCCTGAAGAAATTCATATCTACACTAAACTCTTCAAATAATTTTGTGATGTATTTGCTTGGTCATATGAAGAGATGCTAGGAATCGACCCTCACATTGTTGAACATGAGATTAGAACCTACCCGGATGATAAACATGTTCGACAACAACTTAGATTTGTTAATCCTAGGAAGGCCCTTGCTATTAAGGAAGAGGTGGAGAAACGTATTAATGCAGGTTTTATATACCCGGTTCCCTTGATTTAATGGGTATCCAATCCCGTTCATGTGAATAAGAATAAAGGAACCATACGTGTGTGTATGGATTTTCGAGACCTGAATAAGGCATGTCCTAAAGAAAACTTTCCAACACCTTTCATTGATTAGATCCTTGATGAGTGTGAGGGAAGTGAGGGTTTTTATTTTATGGATGGATTTTCAGGATACAACCAAATTTAGATTAAACCCAAGGATCAACATAAGATGACATTTATTTGTCCTTGGGGTACTTTCGCATACTGGAAAATTTCTTTCAGCCTTAAAAACACCGAAGAAACCTTCCAACGAGCCATGACCTTCACTTTTCACGATCTCAAGCATATAGTCAAAGCTTACCTCGATGATCTCAAGACTCACTCTCGCAAGAGAGTGGATCACTTTACCCACATTCGACTAGTTTTTGTAAGATGTCAGTATTATCAAATCTGTTTAAACCCTCATAAGTGCATCGTTTGTGTTAGGTTGGGTTGTATTTTAGGATTCTTAGTCTATGAGACTGGGATCATAGTGGTTCCTTTAATGGTTGAGGAAATACTTTGATTTCCTCCCCCGCGCAATATTCATCGGCTTCAAGGTTTACAGGGGAAAGATAACTTCTTACGTTGGTTTATAGTAAACTATGCCAATATTACTAAGGGTTTCATGCATCTCTTGAATAAGGACACTCCATTTATATGGGATGAGCGATCATAGGAATCCTTTGATGCTCTTAATAAAGCCTTGGTATCAACGCCTATGCTGAAGCCTCCGGACTACAATAGAGATTACTTGCTTTATATCGTCGTGTCTGAAGAGACATTTGCTATGGTTTTAGTTCAGGAGGATGATGATCTCCATGAGAACGTCATTAGCTATCTTAGTCAAAAATTAGTCGACCCTGAACTCAAGAACTCTCATTTTGAGAATCCATCCTTGGTTGTCGTACACGCATTTCAAATATTATGACACTATATATTTCTTTTCAAAACTACCGTAGTTTTTGATGTCAACCCATTTCAATACGTCCTTACTAGGTGTATCATAGGGGGGAAATATAATAAATATATTTTCATCTTGCAAGAGTTTGATCTCGATTTTGCTTCGGTGAAATCCAAGAAATCGCTAGTTTTTCCGAGTTAATATAGGACTTATCTTGGTTAGATGAGGACGTTATTCATGTCGATTCATTTGCGGATGAACACATTTTAATTATCTTGTCTTCGGACCCCTGGTATGGATACATTTTGATATATATTCAAACCTTGAATTTCTCTCAGCAACTTTCGAGAGATGATCGGTGACGTATACGATATCAAGCTAAGAACTACCTTATTGTCAGCAACACTTTTTATTGTCGAGGAGTAGATAATATCTTGCGTCATTGCTTAAATCATGAGGAGGCTGAGTCCATTCTTAACGAATGTCATAGTGCGGCTTGTGGTGGTCATCTATCTAGGCTTGCAATAGCCCATAAGATATTGAGAGATGATTATTTTTGAAAGTCTATTTTTAAATATTGGGTCGAAGCAGTAAAAAGTGTCACCCTTACCAGGTGTTCACTCAAAATATGCACTTGCATCCAACCCCTCTTCACCCGGTCATCACTTTCGATCCCTTCACCAAGTGGGGGTGGATTTTGTGGATTGTAACACAACTTCAAATGGGGGGCATCAACATATTATCGTGGTCGTAGAGTACTTTACTAAGTGGGCCAAGGCCATTCCTACAATTAAATTTGATGGTAAGTCTATTGCTTTTTTCGTGTTTAATCAAATTATAGCTCGGTTCAGAATTCTGGGTGATATTGTCACTGATCATGGAAGTCACTTTTAGAACGATATGATGAAAGATTTAGCATCGAAACTAGGGTTTAAACATGGTCATTCTTCCCCTTAGTATCCCCAGGAAAATGGACAAGTAGAGGCCGTGAACAAGTCTCTCAAGACCATTTTGCATAAAATTGTCAGCCAGAGAAAATTTGACTGACATCTCATGCTTTACCCCGCGCTTTGGGCATACCAACCCTTGGTTAATACTTCCACTGGTTTTCCCCTTTTCAGTTAGTACGCGGTGTGGAGTTGATTCTTCCTATCAAATATGAAATCCCTTTTCTTAGACTGGAAGTTAAGCTCCTACCTGACACTTCCGATATTGAATAATGCCTTGTACACCTAGAGATTCTAGATGAGCAGTGTCGATATGCCTCTACAGATATCGAAGTGAACAAACAATGTATCAAGGTCTAGTATGATAATTTTTTCTGTCCTCGACAGTACGTTGAGGGTGAATTGGTCCTCTTGTATGACCAAGCCAAAGAACTGTTGGGGGCAGGAAATTTCAACCCCATGTGGCACGATCCTTATATCGTGTGACGTGTCTTAGAAAAATGAACCTATGAATTAGAAAATTATGAAGGGAATATGTTGGTTGAGCCAAGAAATGGGCTCTAATTGAAAATATGTTACACTTGAGCCCCCAATCTTGGGCGTAACTCTCTGTATACTAGTGTATCTTAGTGTATATATATTTTCCCTTTTGTCATCGTCTTGCTTATCAAGTTTTCCCTTGGTTGGCATATTTCAATGGATTCTTCAGTTTACATAGGATTCATAGATGGTGATAGTCATCATACACAAAACTTGGCTTCCACCGCTTGGGTTGTTTACTCACCCAAGGGTCAACTGGTGTCTTCAGGTGGCATTTTTCTAGGGCCATCAATGAATAATATGGTCGAATATAATGTCATTATAGATATTTTACGATATTCCATTTCACATGGTATTCATTCTTTAGAAGTTATCCTAGACTCACAGTTAGTAGTATGTCATTTGAACGATAATTACCATGTGCGAGACACTACTTTACTCCAAGGATTCCTATGGGTACGACTTTTGGAACGACATGTTGATTTTATTACTTATAATCACATACCTAGAAATTCTAATTATGTATCCAATGCATATGCTAATTATGTTTTAGATTGGCATTTGTCTCATAACTAAAGTAAAGAAAATGCATTCACCAATGTACACATTGTAATACAAGTAAATTCGAAGACCAATGTTTTTATATTTCATTTCTCCAAATAATATGGTGTTATAGTACAACATTGGGGCTCACACCCTTAAAATACATATACAACCAATCGATACAATAACCATGGCATCTATGCCTATGGAGATAGATGTGTGTCATGATAGCATACTAAAACGTTTGCAAGATGACGAAAGAGTTTCACCTGTGTACGGAGCACACCCACCACTTATCATTGCATCACCTCTGGCAGATCCTCTACCTGTACCATGGGAATCATGTGCGTCAAACGAGACAGGTTTCTCTATACATTTTGAAGCACTCTCTTTGCATCTCCTCCTGCTGGCTCACCCCCCCGGTTCCTCAACCAGTGTCATGGGAATCAATCCGGCTGTCATGGACCTACGTCTGCACAACAAATAATTTTTGTTAAAATACTTGACACCATACAAAAAAATTTGCATTTTTGTTCTCTTTAAAAAACAAAAAAAAATGAAATATAATTGAAAATTGTTTCATACCTATGTCTCCATAGGAGGAACCTGGTGGAAATGACATGTCTTTGTCTCCTCTGAATTGGATCCCTTCATAAGGGTATTCCTCTAGGGCTATCACCCGTTGGCGCTAATAGAATAAGAACTATCATTATAGGGGATCGATACTGATCTGAAAAGTTGTTTTACGCGACTATGGTTGAGTTATTAAGCATGTTTTAATTAACCAATTAGGAAGATTTTAGAAAGAGGAAGAAGTTACAGAAGATATGTGACATCCATATAAACATATACAGAACTGAAATGAAGCATAAAACATCAACAAACCATAACACCAATGTGATAACGGAGTTCAGAAATATCGCCTACGTCTCCGGGCCTTTGTCTCAGTGGGTGAGGCTTTCTTATTTATGTTCAAAGCTCAATAAGTACATCACAATAGTTCCAAAAGGTTACAAAACTAATATGGTCTTGTTCTACTATATCTCAAGAACCCAACAGAAGAAACGACACTCAAATTGGATGACCGAAGCTCCCATAAATGGCCTGCAAAGGTGCGCTCCTCAACAGCTTCCTTGCATAAAAATGGCTTTGGCTTGGAAAATATTTAGCATAAACCTGCTTTGAATATCCTCCATGACCTCAAGAAGATCTGTTTTATATAGGGTTGAAGTTGGTAACCATCTCCCAACTTCCCGCCAAGATCTGGCCTCAAAAGGGCCCAATATCTCCCAATAATGGGGAAAATCTCCCAAATCTGCGGAGAAAATCAATAATAAATCATAAGGTATAGTCAAAAAACCACTCTATACCAAATTTAGGGGGAAACCCCCTTTCTCGCGCACCCCTGGTCACATGGGATACCTGCACGTGGCCTAGTGATGAGGTTGGGCGCGCTGCCCCCCTAACGGTTTGGCACCTGGTTGCATTACAGGCCACGTGGCCCTATCCTTCGTGCTCTATAGTTAGGCCCCTTCTTGGTCATTAGCTGGTGGTTAAGCCCCTTCTCTATGGGATAGCTCGACCGACCATGGCTAACCCCTATTCTCCACACCAAACTTTATATATATGTGTCGGTTCGTTTGGTTAGGCTCTGAAACCGCAGGTTGTATGGAATGGAAAGACTATGTGTCATTTACACATAAGAGATAGGCATGATCATGTTGCGGTGTATGTAGAACTAGGGTTGGGGCTAGACCCTAACCCTTTCCTCCTCCACTTGGACACTTAATCACACATTAAATATTTAAATGTGGCTTTGGTGTAATAAGTCCCACAATGGCGGGTTGGCAACCAGCCTACCCAACGCTCTCCCCATACCATAGGTCATGCGGTCGATTCTCAGGAAGGTACAAAACTTTTGAAACCCAATACAAGCCAACCAATAGGTGCCACATGGAAACCCATGTATGGGCCACGTGGTACCACCTCATTTGTCGAATACCATGACAAGTGTCAAAATCTGATTGGAACCCACATCTTCCCAGTAAACATGTCTGTCCAGTCACTATATTTCACATGTCTCCATATGGCATGCCATGTGTCACCATATAGATGTGACACATGTCACCATATAGATTTTCCATGTGTCACCATACGGATGTGCCATGTGTCACCCTTGCAGTGGTGACATGTGTCACTTCCCTGCTGGTCCACCTGTACCTTCCACGTCATCAGTCTATACCCCCAGTCAGTCTGCCATGTGAGTTGTATGGACCTTGGCATGTCGGAGCCAAATTTGCTGCCACATATTTTGTACGGTCGTACGGTTTGTATAGTCAGCTGCCACATGGCATTGTACAGATTGTACAGTCAACATTTTTTGCATGTTTGGCAAAACAAACAGATAGCCATAACTTGAGCATACAACATTCGTTTGAGCCTGTTCAATTTGAGTTGGGTTCGTATCGATGAGGCCTATGCACACATTTTTTTTGAATCCATTATGGGAACTTTGATTTTTAGGCCTTTCTGAGCCCCATCAAGCTCCTGGATCCGATTCTAGATCACACCTCCCCACTAAAGGACCTTTTGGTCCCCAAATAGTTACTGACCAGTCATCAAGCTCGGGATAGACCATCTGACTTGATATCTATCTTTGAACTCTGTCCTGTGCACCTGCCTCATCAAGATCAAATGTAACACAATCATGACAACTGATAGCATATTGTTAGCCATTTGTACCCTATCACATCATACTGAAGCTATTATCATCCATTTCGATAACATTACTAATGATAGCATAAAAAATACAACTGTAAATGAGCTGATATGTTTGTAATATTTGCACAACATGAGCTTATCTTGAAGAAAACTTTGATTGATTTTCCATTCCACAATCATCTCATGTTCTTGCTTACGATCTATTACTTGATTTGAAACAATTATAGGTTTGTTGCTTGCTTGAACTGCCTTCTTTAATTGTTCCATAGTTTGAAGAGTTTTATTTTCCTTTACATGATGAACATGAACCACATATTCTTGACCTAATTTGGTTAATTGATATTGATTCTTTGTCCTGTAGAAGATTTCTTTACGATCATACAAGTATGGACTACCTAAGACCATTCCACATTCACTTAGTGTCACTACATCACATGTTGCCTCGTCCACGAACTTAGATGAAATTGCAAATTTTATTGTGCACTGCTTTGTTACGTGCATTTGATGATGGTTGCTTATCCATTTAAGTGTGTAGGGATTATGATGCATATATATTTTTAACCCCAATTGCTTAACCAATTCCTCTGAAATTAGGTTAGATTTAGATCCACTATCGATTAATGTGTCAACCTTAGTGTATCGCATGATGACCCTTATGTGAAACAAGTTACTTCTACAATCAATTCCTTCACCAATTTTACCTGCCAACCAATGAGACCTTTGATTCATCACCAAAATCCGATCCCAAGTCTGTGGGTCGAGTTTTCACTGCAACTGTTTGCCTCCCTTTCTTTTCCTTGAACCACTTTGGCCTCTTATTAGGATGAAATTTCCAACAACGGTCCTCATCATGCCCCTCTTTCTTGCAATGCTTGCAAGATGACCTCTCTTCCTTTCTTTCCATTGAATTTGACTTCTTTCCATGCCACTTCCTTTTGTCCTCTTTCCTTGAAGACGATTCCTTTGATACACCAACACTTGTTTTCCCTGCTTCAATGTATGTCACTTGAACATAAACCTCATCGAGATTAGTTGGTCCAAACATGAATACAATGTTTCTAATATGTGCAGGTAAACCTCCTATATACTTCATAATAGTTTCTTGGGTATGTAATGGAATATCTAACATCAATGCCATTTTACGAAATCCATCTGTGTACTCTTGCATTGTCTGTCCTTTTCTTAGTTTTAAAGCTTGCCATTCAATTAATTCTTTCTCTTTATAACCCAAAGGATAGAATTGCTTTCTAAGTGAAGAAATGAAACTTTTCCATGATGGAAATACATTACCCACTTGTTGCGTTCCATTTTGCAACTTGATTTTCCACCAGATGAGTGTTGTGCCTGTAAGTCTCAATGATGCCAACTTGATTTCTATGGCTTCATCCTTGATTTGTTGCACACTGCAATAAAATTCCATCATGTCTGACCCAATTTTCAAGTCTCTTTGCATTAAATTCACCATCATACATGGGTAATTCGAATTTAACATCAAGTTTTAATAATGGCATTTCATTATTATGTTTATGGACATGTTTCTTTGCATTGGATTTAGAACTTGAACTTGAAGAAGAAGGAGAAGAAGGAGATGATGATGTAGGTGAAGGAGGAATCCGAGGAGGATCCTCTTCTTCTTCACTTTTTCCCTTTGAATATTCACCCAGATTTGGTCTTTTCCATTCCAAGTAATCCTCGTACAAAAATTTCATCATCTCTGACATAGAAAATAAAGTTTTTTGAAACCCTCTCTCATCCAGAGAAAGTCCCTCTTCCGATGCCATATTCTCTCTTTGAGAATTTATCTTTCTCAATCCAATCAATGGATTATCTTCAACAAGCTCACCTTCACCACAAAGTATCTTTTCCCTGGTTAACATGCAAAACTCAAATCCAAATTTCAACTAGCTCTGATACCACTTGATCCGAAAAGATATTTTACATGACTATGGTTGAGTTATTAAGCATGTTTTAATTAACCAATTAGGAAGCTTTAATAAAGATGAAGAAGTTATAGAAGATATGTGACAACCATATAAACATATACAAAACTAAAATGAAGCATAAATCAACAACAAACCATAACACCAATGTGATAATGGAGTTCGACAATATCGCCTACGTCTCCAGGCCTTTGTCTCAGTGGTTGAGGATTTATTATTTATGTTCAAAGCTCAATATGTACATCACAATAGTGACAAAAGGTTACACAAATTATCTGGTCTTGTTCTACCAGATATCAAGAATCCAACAGAAGAAATGGCACTCAAATCAGATGACCAGAGCTCCCAGAAATGGCCCGCAAAGGTGCGCTCCTCAACAACTTCCCTACATAAAAATGTCTTTGTCTTGGAAAATATTTAGCATAAACCTGCTCTGAATCTCCTCCATGGCTTCAAGAATATCTAGTTTATATAGGGATGAAGTTGGTAAACATCTCCCAACTTCCCCCCACGATCTAGCCTCAAAAAGGGCCCAATATCTCCCTATAATGGGAAAAATCCCCCAAATATGTGGAGAAAATCAATAATAAATCATAAGGTATACTCAGAAACCCACTCTATACCAAATTTAGGGCGTAGCCCCCTTTCACGCATGCCCCTGGTCACATGGGATTCCTTTACATGGCCTAGTGCTGAGGCTAGGTGTGCTCGCCCCCTAACGGTTTGGAACTTGATCACATTATAGGCCATGTGGTTGTTGCAAGTCAGGTAATGAAAGCACTAGGGGTGAGAAAAAGTGTTGCTTCATATCATCAAATTTTTTTTGTTGGTACAGGCCCCACATAAATTTTTCCTTACCACCACCCCTGGTTACTTGCTTGAGGGCCCATGCAATATGGGAGAATCCCAGCACGAACCTGCGATAGAAATTGACAAGGCCTAAGAAGCTTTGAAGCTTAGTGAGTGTGGTTGGGGCTGGCCAGTCATGGATGACTTGGATCTTGGATATATCCACATGCACACCATGCACATCAACAATGTATCCTTGGTACTGGACCATGTCCATACCGAAGGAACATTTTTCCAAGCTGGCATATATCTTGTTCTTTCACAGAGTGTGCAAAACCTACTGAATATGATTTAAGTGTTCCACCTAAGTCTTGTTGTAGATGAGGATGTCATTTATATACACCATTGAAAAATAATTAGTGAAAGGCCACAATATATCGTCCATCATCCTCATGAAAGTTGTTGGGGCATTTGTCAAACCAAAGGGCATAGGTACCCCAATAGGTGATAAGAAGATGTATTTGTATTCTTCCACAACCTTATCCACTTGCTTATGCTACGTGGAGAGGTCGACCATGGAGGCTATAGATGTGTCTGCAACCTTTCATTGACTCTGAGAGAGAATCATGAAGAAGATAAACGTCCCGATCTGAGAAATGACCTTCCTGCATTGCTCGACAGAGATCAAGGAAATAACACTAGGTGGGACTACCTCAGGTATCCTGTACAATTTCCTATTCAAAGTAATAATAACACTGTGAGGCATAGACTCATATATAGCATGAGGTTTCCATAAACAAGGTTGGCCCAAAATAACATCAAAAAATTCAAGGGCAGAAACATCACAGAATACCTCATCTTTGAATGGCTTGATTCCATATGAAAAGCAACATTGTTGGCTAAATCGAAGATCACTTCCTTGGCAGAGCCATTTGATGGTATAGGACTGTGGGTGAGGCATTGTCAGTAGGGCTAGCCACTTGATGAACCATGTTGATATGAGGTTCTTTTGGCTACCATTATCAACGAGGAAGTGCAACGGGCTTCCTTTCACCCACATCTATGAATGAAAGAGGTGCTCTCCTTCTTCTAACTCATCAAGTTCATCGAGCTAGATATTGGTGGTAGCAACGATGGCACTAGGTTCTATGTCAATGATCTGTCTCTCATTTTCTAGTTCTAAATCAGAGTCAGAGCCTGCAGCTGATTCATAGTCTTTCACCTCAACCACCAATGACTTCCTTGAGTGGCAATCAACAATGTTATGCCAACAGATCTTATGGAAGTCGCACCACTTCCCAGTATTCTTCTTTGTCTTCCCATTGTCCTTCTTTCCTTGCAGATTAGACTGGTTTTCCTGATGTTTCTCATATTTTATTTGTCCTTTTTTTTTATGGGTTGGGGACGCCCTTGCCCTTCTTCTGCTATGAGGGGTTCCTAGACCCAAACTATCGCGTCTTTTGTTTAAGATTCTACTCAATTTTGATGACATACCGATAGGCTGCGCCCAAGGATGAGATGTCCAAAAACGCCATTTCTATATGGATGTATCTATGCAGACCTTTCCAGTAATTGAGCACCATATGTTGCTTCGAAATGTTGATACCCAGCTTGGTGTGCAAGGTATGGAAGACATTGGTGAACTCTAGCACTGTTTGGTCTCATTCCTATTGTAGTGCGGTATATCTTTTATACAAATCATCATAACATCCAACAGGGTAGTATTGTTCCTTAATAGAATCCCTAAAGGAAACCCAAGTGGGTCAAACTACAAATAATGTGGATCCCTCTATTTCCTTTTTCTCACAAAAATTCTCCCACTAATATTTGTCATGGGGGACGACCTTGAGGAGTGCAAATGTAATCGTTTCACTATCGAAAAAAATTGTGGACATAAAAATATCCTTCTAGAAGGTTTAACCATTTATCTATGGCATCTGCATCTATTTTCCCTTCAAATATAGGAATATAAAAATTGATATGTACCTTGAAAGGGGTGGCGCCTCCGCTTGAGGTGGATGTGTCGCTTGTCAACAGTCGTTGAAGGATTTGTGCAAAGTTGTCCATCATGGCGTTCCTCTGTTGCTCAAGGGCTTCCTCGAGAAACATTTTGAAAGGATATCATGTCCCAACATATTTATTTTCACCCACCATGGAGGATTTATTGGGCATGTGAGAGAATTTTTCCTCAAGAGAAATAAGCTCGAGACCCAACTCTCTATACCTTGACCGCGTCGGGAATATGCACTAAAAAATGACAAGGAATAGACTTCTCTGATACCAGTGATCCAAATTTATGACCGAAATGAAATGAAAACACATAATTATAATATTAACACCAATTCATAGTGAATAATAACAGAGATACGATAAAACTTGACTTCTATTAAATAAGAAATATGTCAAAACTGTAAAATGCAGACTGAAAACAAGCTTGCTAGAATGGTGGAAGCTTATCTTTGAGAATAGATGTGACGACAATGCTCATTCACAATAAGATGAGTACAATGAGGCTCTGAAGGCCTTTTTACAATAAACATGAATTCCAAAACCCTATATATCCAAAAACCTGACCATAGGAGATGAAGCACCAAAATTCATGTGGGCCCCGTTGGGGTAAGTTAGTACATCAACTTCTTGGGGTCATAATTTTTGCATACAGTCTCTGTTTAGAACATACAACAGCTCGTTGGAAAGGTATTTACAAGGAGATTCATTTTGGGGGCTCAATTATATCTTTCATTGTTCATTGAGGTTCCCTGTCATGAAAAATCATCGTTTAGGCCCTCAAAATGGCCTCAGAAGTTTGGGGCCCAAAAAACTACTAAAATAGTGAATTTCCAAAAGAATGTTTTGAGCCAGTTAGAATAGGTGGATGGCCACTGATATCCTCCTGGATCAATCGCAAAGGTAAATAATTTGTTATAGGAAACTCACCCATTTTCCTCACTAACGCTCAAATAATACGTTTTAAAATGTTTACTTCATTCTTGGTAACATTGAATAAAGGTTTAGTAGGTGAATCGGGGTTCTCAAACATAAGGTTTTCAAAGATAGGGTTCTCAAAAAAAAGAGGAGTGTGTTCATATGGAACTTTTTTTTTCGTATTTTCACCTAGGTTAGGAAAAATATTACGTTGTGGCTTACAAGTTGTATAATCAAAGGTTTTTCCATGTGAAAATGATGTATTTCTACCATCCATACAGCTAAGTGGACCCTCCTTCTAGCACCAAAATCTATTGTTGTGAGAAAAATTCCCTTCAACAAACAAGGGTACTCCCCAGTATAAAGTCCTAATTAGAACCTATACCATTTGGTATAGGAGACCCATCTAGACTCTTCAAAATTCATGGCATATGACTCTCCATAAATTCAATATAGGAGAGATACTCAATATTTGTAAGGGGTTCTTAGTATCCTGGTGGGATAAGTCTCGAATTTCCTTTCCTTGAATTTTGTCCCTGGAATCCACCAGTTCTTCATTACTTCCCTATAGTCTAGAGAAAATTATATCATCCAGTCCTCTATGAGTTCAATTTCTTCTATGGTAAGCTTATAACATGGGTGCAAGACTGAATTTTGGAATGATGTGATAGCCTTCCCTTGGTTGTATTTGATTAACCTATTATCCACATCTACCTCTGAAATGATACATGAGATGGCCTCTTCACATGGAAACATAATAGAGTGTGGAACTATTTTATGTAGTACGGAATTCTTTTTCATTTGATAAACACCTTGATCTTGGTCCTCATTTGAAAAATCTCTGTTTGAATCTTGTTGAAAATTTTGATAGACTTATCCCCATTTTTAAACCATAGTGGTGTCAATGCAATAGATGGTATAATTGTCTATGGGGAATGAGGCACCAACCCCTGCTTCTTCCTATCTGGAATTACTTCAATGATAGTCTCTTTCCCACTTCTAGTTCACTTGTCCATGTTTGGATCTTTCTCCTCACCCATATTAACAACATCGAATGCTAGTGTGATTAGCATTTTAAGAGTGAAGATGCTTATATAGAGACATGTTTACATGAATAAATATATTATCTTCTTTGGGTGGCCATTTTAAGGACATGTTTATGTGATGGAATCATGGAAAACTTGTAATGTACCCCATTAGCATCAAACTGAGAAATTTCTCTGATACCACGATGTAGCATCCCCAGCCCCAAGCTGGCCCATGCCACACAAAAATTCCTCTTTGATACTATTTAATTTATAACATGCTCTGAATATGCGGTAATTATGCAATGCAAACATAATACAATTCATACATAAACAAGTAAAATAAACATGCATAATTTTATAAAATCACTCACAGAGTAAATAAAATAAAGAAAACACTAATAAAATAACACTTAAATTTTTAATAATTCACCAACTACGTACAGACCTCATACTTTCCTCCCAGACATAGACTTTGTTGCTCATAAAACTCTCAGTAGCAGGCCACCCCCGAGCTAAGGCTAGAAACTATGCTAGGGAATTAGTCTTCCTAAGCCAGACTAAGGTCTAACCAACACAATAACACTTAGGTTAATGTGCCAACTGTTGCAACTAGCCTACAATCTCTCATTTCCTATAGCATATCCCACCCTAGGAATTGTTCCCCTTCTTTGCTCAATAGTCCTTCAACTGCCCCACTTCCCTTCTGGGGCTTTAGCAACAAGCGAGACATAAATTCTCAGATCTCTATAGCTATTTTCTAGCACATAGGGAAAACAATTCCCAGCGGTTCTCCCACCAAGAGAGAATGGTCATGGGCTTGACAACCCGCTTCTTCAACATGCACATGAAACTGACAAACTACTTCTTTATCTCAAAATACCTAGGTTGACTGGATACTAATAGCTCCCAAGTATAGGTAAGAAGGTATAGAAGGCTACCCTAACAATGATAATTATTATCAAATCATGGTAAGGATGATGAAAAATACACTATTTCCCAACTTTATGTATGCATGTTCCGAACTTGACGCTTGTCATGTTGGGAACTACTTGGTCCCCGCTTGGCTGATATGTTCCCCATCCTTAGGAATTAGGTTAAAATGTCACATAACTTAGACTTTAGGAAATATTAATACAATATTCCCTTGGGATTAATCCCCCTTGGCTTAGCCACCCTTTCCCTTCTAGTGGACTTTTATCCCCCCATACTCTTTTTGTCTAGTTGGTATGCAACAATGATGTATTTTATTAATAATCCGAGTGTGATTACATATTACACTAATAGGATTTTTGGCCTTTTAGTATCTAGGCTCTCTGGCTTGAGAATCACACATACACCCTGGCCTCAGAATCTCTTTGTTCAACAACCTAAATTTACATTTACAATTGGGGCTCTGCCTAGGGATTTTACATTCCCCTCCCCCTTATTTATGCATTTTTCTAGGTGCATTATATACAATGTACAAAAGAAATTCTTCAAAAATATCCATGCATATACTATTGAATCCTTTTTCCTTCTGGTGCTCTTCTTTCCAAGCGCCTAATTCATGTCTCCATAACTAAATTGTGAATATTTTTCTCTACTCCAGAGATTTGTTTCAGGAAATAATTTTGCTCACTTTTTTTTTTCTAACACACCCTCATGATTCTAGCCACCATGCCATATGCATTCTTAAGCCACCTCTTCCTTGTTACACTCACCCTTCCAAGCTCAGAAATCCCTTCACTACTACACTGTCTTTCGACGATCCATCTTACCAAGGCTTTCACATACAAGGAGAACACCAACTTATTACTAAACCCCCACCAAGGATCCACTCTCTATAGCAATCATAGGAATCCAGTGTCCCAACATTACCCTTTCTTCCTAAGAATTCCATCTTCAATAACCATAATTCCATCTGTATCACACACATATAGTCATCATGGGATAATTTCATAACAATTTCATTTAAAAATTCATTTTTTTAAGGAAATTGAAAATTTCCCCAAGTATGAGATTCCATCTTATATTTTTCTTGGTTGTTGCAGCATCAAGCATCTGCCTGCCTTTATTATGGCTTTCAAAAGTTCCATACTTGATACCACTTTTCCTACAATAATCCATCTTGCATTTAGTTAAATAATTTGTTAGTATTTCCTGTAAAATATATTTTTGTTGTACTAATTACAAATGTTCACAAAATGATCTCAGAATTGTTTACACTTAACAATTCAATCACAACTATCAATTCATTTATTAATTGGAATGAGATTATCATTCCTTTCACATGTACTATCAGAAACCAAACTTTTCCTTTTTATAGCCATCATTATTTTCCTTACTATGTTCCCCGATAGAGTTTTTTTGTAGCCCATCCTCATGTTTAGCCTGCAAATTCTTTTGTTTCAATGTCTAATAGCTCTTGAAATGTTCTCAACTTCATAAGTTAGTAATAGTTACTACATTTCACTTGTTAGCATAATATTTTCTATGAACTATAATATATGCATGCATTTACCAAAATGCATTCAATAATGCCTTGAAGCATACACAACTCTTCATTAGCATGCATGTGTGCAAACTACCATACATAATATTTTCTATGAACTATAATTTATGCATGGATTTACCAAAATGCATTCAATAATGCCTTGAAGCATACATAACTCTACCTTAGCATGGATGTTTGAAAACTACCACTTTCACAGTCTCATGATTTATTCATGAATATTATTCAATGCAACATTGCATTGGTTTCAGAATGCCTTTTATCTAAGTCATGCACCCACCATGGTGAATTGGAAGGTTTGGCCAATGCCTCAACACATCATCCATACACTTCTTAATGCTTTCTCAACCATTTGGATGCCTTCCTTTTCGACCTAAACTCTACACCAATAATAAAATCCTATGGTGCTCCTCAGTTGTTACAGGAGAATCTCCCTGTGGACAAGTGGATTCCCTCTTGGTATCTAGACCCCTAAAACCAAGATAGAAAGGGTGCTATCATTGGTCACTAACATCCTTTTAGATCTAATTAAGCTAATGTATGAAGAGGAAGAATAAAAGTGTACCTTTTTAATGGCATTTGTCCTTGCACAGTCCAAGTTGAGCTTCAACCCTGAGCTCCTCAATAAGTCTTGTAAGACAAACAAAGATGCAACAAACTTTCTATTCTACTGGGATTAGCTCAAAAATAGATCTATCTACTAGATACAAGTTCATGTGGAACAAACACAAACTTGAAAGAAACAGGCCAAGCATATATGTATATTAATAAGAACAAATGAAGAGTACTTATAGACCTTTGATGAAGGTACATCAGCTTCTTCTAGCTCTCTTTGTCCAACCTATGCTCAAGTAATCCACACTGATTATGCTTCAATGGTATCTTACTTATGGGATCATAAGTTTGATTCTTTCTATCTTCTCCAATCTCTTATACCTTCTTATGAGATCATAAGTTAGGTATAATTCTCAATCTCCATATTCTCTATCATGTCCTTCCTTATGAGATCATAAGTTAGGTTCTTTTCAATTCCTCTATCATGTCTTTTACCATGAGAAGGCCTCCTTATATAAGCTTGGAGAGACCTAAACACTTGAGAGATAATTGGAATAAGTTGAGGATTCCTCTCTTTCATTTGTGGATATTCCCTAAGATCATGCCTTGACCTTGGATTCAAATCCAACCAACTTCAGAGATTGAGGGGATTCTTCCTTGATTTATCTCAACAAACCAAAATTCGCTTAGAAAGGGAAGAGCTCCTACAAAAGGGTTCATATATCATTTCAACACTCCCCCAAAGAAGGCTAGGGAGCGTTGGTGCTCCCTGATAGTTGGTAGGGGAGCGTTTCCTTCCAAAAAACATTTTTAAGTGGTTTTCTTCATGGAAAATGCTTTGTACTCCTCATCGGATGATTTCTCCTTCTTAAACTAGTATTTGAAGGTGTCTTAAGTGTCCTTATGATGTCATTAGAGACACAACATGGGAAAGATGAAAGTATGATGTTTGTGACACTTGCGACACTGGTGACCAAAAATGTGACACTTGCGACACTAGTAATGACAACAATGAGTCATCATTGAAGTGAGTAATTTTGATGTGTAACATCAAAATGCATTCAATAATGCCTTGAATCATACATAAATCTACCTTAGCATGCATGTTTGCAAACTACCACTTTCACAGTCTCATGATTTATTCATGAATATTATTCAATGCAACATTGCATTGGTTTCAGAATGCCTTTTATCTAAGTCATGCACCCACCATGGTGAATTGGAAGGTCTGGCCAATGCCTCAACACATCATCCATACACTTCTTAATGCTTTCTCAACCATTTGTATGCCTTCCTTTTCAACCTAAACCCTACACCAATAATAAAATCCTATGGTGCTCCTCAGTATTAGAAAAACGGTTGTAGTCCAAACATTAATTATAAGTAGGAAGTTCATTGGATACGTGTGTGGAACTATAACCTTTCCATAACCAACCATGTCATGGTCTCACACATAACTAGATTTACTGGAATTTATCTCTATAACAAGGTCATACCCCTTTATTTCTTTGGTTATTAACTCATAACCAACAAAATCATGACATGCTATTATGTCATATGAATGCATTCAAAAGATGATAGCTTTAATAACTATCTCAGGCCTTCAGCCTTTACCACACCCAATGGTATATCATTCATTTAATGCATTCAATTCATACAATAACATCACTTGAAAAAATAACTTCTTGTTGAGGGAATTCTTACCTAAATTCCCTTCAACAATTATGAAAAATAAGTACATCCAACTCATACTTGCATAGTTGTCCATGAATTTGTTGATGCTACCTGATTAACTGATAATTGGTAGAAGCTTATAGGCTTCCTTCATCAACTTTTTATCAAAAAAACTCCTTTATGATATCTCCTTCATATGGATGACTTATATGTGCAGAAACATCATCAACAACACTTGAAATCATGCAATAAACTCCCTCTTTCCTGTAAAAAAAACCATCATCAACAACTTTCATATTCATATATATAACAATAGACTACTCCTAGTCTTAAACATGTTATATATATTAACAAGTATGTTGGTAAATATGTAACAAACAATGAACAGGCAGTGTATACTTGTCATTGATGGCGAGTACAGTTGTGGTTGTGGAGAAGAGTCAGTGACCGTTTGATCCCATTCAAATTTCCCGAAAGAATGAAGGTCGTCAGATCTGAATGAAGACAATGAAGAGGAGGACAGAGCTCAGTTGTTAGATCCAAGTGCAATACCCGACCATCGTCGGATCAAGGATAATCTGCACGCTCTTTAAAGTACAAGGAGAAGTGGGAGTAATTGCGATGTGCAAAATCATGATCTAATCTGAGCCATCGAGATCTAGGCTGATCTAGACCGTTGATTCTCTTCATGGAGTATCGGGAATGGGGATTGGGACTTTGAAATGTTAAAATCTCTTGACAACGAGAACCCCGAAATCACGATATGCGATTTCGCGATTTAATCGCAGCCATTGACTCGAGAATGAGATCTGGACTGTTGATCACAGCCTGTGTCGAATTTTCGCGGATTGCGAATTCAAAAGGCAAAGAACACAAGGCAACGGGAATTCCGATTTCGCGATGAGTGAATTACCGACTTAATATGAACCGTCAGATCTAGAAATAATCTGGATCATTGATTTGGTTCCATTACAGAATGTCAGAGGATCGGGAATTCCGTAGGCATGTGCATGGTGACATCGAAAACGCCGAAACCTCGATGAGAGGTTTGACCGAGGTCATGTGTTGACGGTCATATGGGCCAAGGCCTATAGCCAGCAGGGCTAGTGCGTAGAAAGGGGCGCATCGGCATCGGGGATCGGGACTTTGAAATGACAAAGTCACTTAACATCAAAAACCCTGATTTCACGAAATGCGAAATCGCGAGTGAATATGGACCTTCAGATCTAGAAATGATCAGGACCATTGATTTTCTCCATATCAAAATTTCGGGGATCGCGATTTGGAAGTGACAAGAACTTTGAACATTAGAAATGTCCAAATCGCGATATGCGATATGGCGATTTAATCACAGTCGTTGAATAAATAAGTGATCTGGACCGTTGATCTGACTTCTTCATGGAGTTTCGCAAATAGGGAATTTGAAAGGCAAAGAACATAATGTCGATATCGCGATATGCGAAATCGCGATGTAACAACAACCGTCAGATCAAGAAGTGATATGGACCATTGATTCGACCTCTTTACTGAATGTCAAGAATCGAGATTTGGAAGTGACAAAAACTCTGATCGCCAAGAGTGCCGAAATTGCGAGGTGAGAAATCCCGATTGGATTTGAACCGTTGGATCAAGTATTGATCGGAGGGTTACTGTTCTCTCTCACAGCTAACTACTGAGTTTGGAATCTGCTAAACAAAACGGATTCTTGATTGCGAATCAGTTATGAATTT
>JZKD02S1632183.1:36860-49018 GCA_000966675.3 Picea glauca | reverse complement strand
GCATGGTTGTTATAAATTTACTTGATGCTACCTGACCAACTGGTACTTTGTAGAAGATCACAAGCTCCCTTCACCAATCTCTTGATCAACATTTCCACCATTGTTGTTTGTCTTCATATGTATGGATACCATAAGCAACATTATCATTATGCTATAATAATTTTTCCTGGATACACAATCCATCATTAGTTTTATTCAAACATTGTAGTGTGTGTGTGTGTGTGTGTGTGTGTGTATATATATATATATATATATATATATATATATATATATATATATATCATGAGACTAGTTTTATTATATAATCATGCAACCAACATGTTCAGGAATTTCCACATGCACACACACACACATCATTTTGCACCAATCAATTAATATTTCATGTATATTTCATGCACATGCATTCTGTCTTTATTGCATGCACCATGCATAAATTCTATCATGCACTCCAATGCATATATATTTCTACTTTAATTATTTATGTATCTTTGTTGTTGTATATGACAGTCCTTGAATTCATGTGGAACCTTGCTTCCCTGTATGCTACCATTCTGCTCAATTTTGCACTATTGGGCCCTATTCTAACCTTATAGGCAAGCCCCACTTGGTCATTCTTCATCTCTATCCACTAGACCCACTAGTGTTGTCATCTCACAATTGCTTCCTTTATGTAGAGAAAACTTCTCCCAACATCTTTTCACTATAATTCTAAATATTCATAGTATTGTAACATGCACTAATTCAATTGAACATTAACACTACAAACTAATTAGCCACTTCCCATTCCTTGACTAAACCGGTCTTGAAATACCATTATCATTGATTGGCATTTCAACATTCTAAAATATTATTTTATGTCATCTTTCTAATACTCCTTTCCATCCATGGCTTTGCGTAATTTCAAATATCTCTCTTCATGTCATTGAATGATTCACTATGAAGCACTTCTTGGCCATTCAATACCACTCCACTCCAATTGGAATGCTACACTCCCCCATTCTCACTGATACCCTTCTTTTGTTGGGCACTCTGATAATAGAGACTACTTTATTTCTTTGGTTACATTAGACAAACTTGCTAGATCCTATCTAACAATCCCTCTTCCTGCATTCTCATTCTTGCACATAGATATGAATGATCCAACCATGAGTTAGACCTCATCTCATGATATCATTTTCCTTATCTTGCAACAAGATTTGTATCCTTCACTGCATTTATACCTTCAAGGTTATGAAATTCTCCTTAACTCCTCATTCATGCGATATGATGCAGGATCATCTTCTACGACAATTTAGTATTTGACCTTCTAGAGGATATTAGGAATTTTATGAGAGGAAGTTGGTTTCATCAGTGTAATTGTTTTTAATTATTTTCCTAATTTGTAATATTCTAGGGTGTTCGAGAAGAAGGAAGTTTTTCCATGAATGTAATAGGAAGTGGAAGAGTTAGATAAATTAGGAATTATGTTTGGATCTGATCCTATCCTTCAAGATCAGAATCAATTTGTTTTAAGTTAATTAGAGTAATTTTGTAATTTTGGTCAGATTCGATCCTATCTCTATGGATTGAATCGATCTGGTCCTTAATGTATTTGATAGGTGAGAGCAGAGAATGTGGGTGTGAGTGTGTATGGAATTACAAAGTTTGTGAAAGTGTGCAAAGATTGAATAGATCAAGAAAAAATTGAGACTTCATGTGTAATTTTCTTCCTTCAATGATATAATAAAGATAAGATTGTGTGAAGTTATCCTATGTGGTTGATTTATTAATTCCATGAAAAAATTATCTAGATAGAGTGGTGAATTTTTTTGTGATTATATGCGAAAGGATCGCACATAGAGGGGTTCCATATCTGAACTAAAACCCTGTCAAAATCCATGCATATTTATGTTTTGAGACATGGATGACCAAGATCGAATCGGGAGGATTAGATCAACGATCCACAACATTTCGACCATCGCACATTGACATTTTCTTGTTGATTATTTATTTGAATAGGTTTGAAGTTATGAAGTCTGACACACATGGAAAAAGTGGAATGGTGATAAGAATCATTATAAGGAGGATAAATATTCACCGTCGATCATGATAGGATCGATGGTGGTCAAGCTCTAATCGATATCGTTGAAGTATTAAAGGTGATCCATAATTTTAGATATGACCGTTGATTGAGAGTGTAGATCAACAGTGTGGAGTCTACGTGTATCAAAAAAGTACGAGGAGTTTAACACAAGGAGCATCGATACTTAGAAGTCCAGTGGTTGAGATACGTGGCATCTATAGGTTTGTCAGTGGGATTCCACACGCAGTCCCGACATGGCCCACATAGGAAGGGTTGGACTATTGAGATTAAATCTTCGAATACGAATATCGACAGCCCTCATTGAAGCATACCGCGACCATTTATGAGTTTTTTGTTGGAGATTTTAATAAGTCCCAACATCCTGATGTCAACATATGCTAGGATGATGTCAGGTTTCATGGGAGCCCCACGATTTGTATTGAGGTTTGATTAAGAAAAATGTCAACGGTCCAAATTGGATATGCGACCCAAAGATCGACAATTGATATTCAAACCTCCACACTTGAGCTTGTGGTTATTATCATATGGTCATATGATAAAGGAGTTTAGCACCTGAATTTTGGCCCTCAATTCCAGCATATGGTCGCATAGTGAAGGAAAAATAAACATTAGCGTCTATTGAGGTAATTTCAATTTTTTTTATAATTAATCCAGTTCTCTACAGAAGATTGAAGAAGGTAAGAGGGAACCAATTTGAATTGGTTGTCACTTTGGTATTAGAGTGCACAACATCTATAAAATCATAATTGAAGATGACCTTTAGAATACAAGGAGGAAGAGGTTGAGCTCGAGGAAGACCTTTTGTAAATGCATAATTCATTGAAGAAATGAGAAATATTCAGGAATGATTGGAGGCAATAGAAGCTTATCAATGAAGAGGTGCTAACTTGGAAGATGTCATTGAAGAATAAGAAGTTGAAGAAGCTAAAGAGGAAGTAGAGCCTGAATAAGAAGGTGTTGAAGAAAAATTAATTAGAGCTATCATGGGAGTTATCTCTACACCAAGAATGGAGGTGCCATTATATGAAGGAACCCTGAATGTAGATGAATTGATGGACTAGATCAGTACTATGGACAAGTAATTTGAATATGAAAATGTACCTGATGAGAAAAAGGTAAACTTTGTTGTGACACAGATGAAAGGACATGCATTACTTTGGTGGGATGGAGTACACGCTGAGACGCAGAACAAATGCAAGACAAGAATTAAGAGTTGGGATAGAATGGTAGAAAAATTGAAAGTTAAATTCATGCCCCAAGACTATCAACTTAATATTTTTAGACAAATGCATAATTTGAAGAAGAGAGGTATGTCAGTTAAATAATACACTAAATAGTTTTATAAATTGAATATAAGAGATGGTCATATAGAAGAAAACCCTAAGAAAGTTGCTATATGTCTTAATGGGTTAAGATATGAGATACAAGATGAAATTGACAATTTATCTCCTAACACTATTGAAGAAGCATATCATTTTTATCTTAAGGTAGAATAAAAATTAGCAAGAAAGAAAAATCAAAGGAGAAGAGGTCAGTTCAACAAGAAACATAGGAAAACAAGGTGGCAGAGGAAGATCTTCAGCTCCAAAAGAAGAATCCAATAGCTCATGTATGCAAGAACAATCACCAAGAGGTGGTGATTTTAGAGGGAGAATACCTTATCAAAGAGGTAGGGGATGTTCTATTAGATGTTTTAGATGTGATAAGTTTTTTGATAGATCATATGAATGTACAAAAAATGATTCTACCAATAGAGGGAGTGAAAAAAAAAATCGGGAAGAAGAAGAAAGTGTGGAGTCATACGTACATGAGAATGTACCATGTTGATGAAAAAGAATGGCTTTATATTAACACCAACATTTTCATATTTTGCTTGGCTAAAGCAAAACAATCAAGATAATTACCTTGAATTTATATCCTGTTTACGAAAAATTCAATTAACTCTCAAGGAATAAGTCCTTGGAATCAATGTTGTCTTTTGTGATTTAATATGTCAAAATAAAAGAATTTTTTCAAAACAAAAAAATAATTTGAATAGATTTTGAATAGATTTTAGAAATAAAATATCTGATAAGGCAACACATAAATACTCAAATGAGACTCAAAACCATCAAAAGATTTTATTTATCCAAATTTGAAATATAGACAACAACGTTCTTCATACCCCAAGGGTAAGGACCAAAATGAAACTTAGCAATCAAAGAAGGTATTTTTCATCATACAATGACCACCGGTATCATCAACACCGAAACAAGCTGAAATGAAAGGTGCAAATTCCACTTCCTTGACTCTGCACAAAACCCTCAATCAATACTGAAAAATAATCCATAAATCTAACAAGAATCCAAAAACTATCAAAGATAGGAGATCAACCTTGTGAAGGATATCAAAAAACAAATTCTTCTCGTCTCTGTTTGTTGCCACCTTCAAAAGGATCCTTCTATCAACAAGAATTATTTAACAATTATGTATTTCATAGATGAATGAATTAGAAAATAAATCTCACTTAAGAAAGCAATAGAATACCTTATCATAGTTGTTCTCTCTATCACTCTCCTCTTTACTTGTCCCTTGAATTCTTCCTTTGTTCTTCTTAAATTAGTTTGAAAAATTTCAACTTTTTTTAGTTATGATATTAACTAATTTTAGTTAATAGGGACAAATGTATAAAATAATAATAATACAGATAAAGAAATACTAACTAACAGGTGGGGACCCCCTAATTATTCCTTTCTAACTTTTTAAATAATTTTCCCCTTGTCCCTCCTCAAAAATAGAGACAATTTAATGCTTCCAAACATCCATTTAATTATCAACATAACCATATCCCAATCTTCTCGTAAAAACATTGAAGACAACCTTGTACCTCCCAAATAATAATATATTTATAAAAAAATAAACATATTATATTGTTGTTATAAATATGTTCAAAAATAATATCATATCAATTGTTCAACGATAATCATCAGCATGTCCAAAAAATGAGAACCATGAACTATTCAAAATATACCACTGTCTGGAAATGATCACATATGTCTCAGCAATGAAATCATAAAACATCATCATAAAATAAACTAGGAGTCATATTTTTTTTATGAGAGGTAGTTTGCCTCTTTTCACTTTCCCATGGTTTTGTTTCTTTCATGAATTCTATTCCTTCATCCGTAGGTGCCTTAATCCTTGCTACTAAATATTCATGATGCATGTCCTCAAAATATTTATGCTTACTTCCAATTTTCTGGGATTGGGCATGGGAAGTAGTGATTAGGCATGGGAAGTAACCGAGTGTGAAGAGGTCACTAATTGGTCAGAATTGACATATTGGGAATGTATTTTTCCTTTACTAAGCTCAAGTTCATGGGATAGGGATTTTATCTTCTTTGATGGATGTTGAGTGGATTGGGAATGAGAAGCCTCTGAACTGATATACAATGAAAATATTTTAGGTGGAGGAGGCGGAGGTAATGGAAATGAGACTGTTGGCCATCCATGATCTTGGTTTTGAGGTGGATTAATGATTTTCTCCCAACCAACATTGGATGGTACTTCAGGCTGCAAAGAGACATGATTTCTAATAGGGATACTAGAGAGGCTATTATGAGGTTGGTGGAATGGTCTTTTAGGTGTAGGATTGGACTGGAAATATTCTCTCCCTGCTAGGTTAAGGAAATCGGTCTGTAATGCTTTGAATTGCATAATATCATGGATAATAAGTAAAATATTTTATTAGCAACTTTTTATTTTGAGAAAAAACAATATCAATGGTATCAATGGATATAGAAACTAACCCTCAATATTATAACTATACAAGGGACCTAGAAGTGAAATATGGTAAATTTTGTGAACAAGACTTGTTGGCACAGGGGAAGACCTAGGGTTCAACTCTAACAGCGCACTAACAATCCCTAACTATTGGCCCTTTCGGAAACACTTGCGAATCAGATGAAGTCTCACTCGAAGTAGCAATAGGGGGTTGCAGGATGCTGGTGTTTACAACCAGAGGAAATGCAAGTGGATTCAAAGGAACAACACACATAGATATAGTTATTCTTTATCTCCTTTAGACCTACTACTCTAGCTATGTCTCAGATATAACACAATGATGTAATAACAAAATAACATAAAGAAAAAGAACACAACATCAATCACACAGAACAACAAGATATGTGAGGTTCACCCTCTCCCTAGGACTACATCCACAGAACTGTGTTTCTTGATATTATATGAAAACATAAAGTTCTATCTTCGCACTTAGCTTGCAGATCTCTCACTCTTTCTTTCTTTCTCCCCTCCCTGCGCACCCAGCTACAGAGTTGATCTTCGCACCCAGCTGAAGATCTTAAAACACAACAATATTCTCACAATACAATACTCTCCTCACACAACAACAATAATCACTCGATATCAACAATACAATCCTCTTCGAACTCAGAACGACCCACAACGAACAACCAACCCAGGTCCTCTAGAACTTTATTTTTACATTACAATGACAAATTTCTAGGTGTCAAAACCTTATATCCCAAAACCCTAGGTCTAAAACCCTAGGTCAACTTGACCTGCATGTTCAGGGCTTCACCAACCTATCTTTCCTTATTTCCCGCGAGGTGCTTCAAAGCAACTGTTGGTGGATTTTTCCACTTCCTGGGTTGTCCATGATCCATCTTCCTTGTTGATTTATCTTCCTCGATATTCTCGTTCAATGACTCATTTTCCCTTCCTTCACTCCGTATTTTCCGCTTCTTTGACCACTTCGACCCATTATCAGTCAATGTTCCTTCCGTGCAATTTGTACTTCGCCTTATTTCCTTAATCTTCACTTTCTTCCATAACCAAGGGACAACAAGCCCCCAACACTCACCTTTGACTCGTCCTGAGGCATGGGAGGTCTGAACCTTCTATTTCTCTTCGACTTTAGACTACACAGAGTAGCTGGTGCTTTCTTCTATGTTCCTCCCTTCCTTGTGAAAACTGTCTTTTATGTGGCTGGTACCTAGTTTCAACTACACCTTCTACCTAGACCCTTCTTCTTATTCTTTTACTGAGCGCTGCAAGGTAGCTGGTTGTCGTAGTAAAATTTCAGTTGACTCCCATTCACTAAGCCTTCCTTCCATTCTCCCTTCAAAGTCTTCAACTGCGCAGCTCCTCCTTCTGTAACATAGGCAACCTCATATGGCCCAAGCCAATTTGTCTTAAACTTCCATGGATGCTTCATGAACTTGTTTTCATATACCAATACCAGATTTCCTTGCTTAAAGGTTGTCTTCTTGATATGTCTGTCATGATAGGCCTTTTCTCATTCCTTCTGCACCTACTAGTGAAATATTGCAATGAATATGTCTTCTTCCAGTTCGACCAACTACGCAATCATGTCTTGCATAACGCCTATGTCATCCATATCTATAAATGTTGCAATTCTTAGACTAGGAACCAAATATTTCATAGGTACGACTACTTATGGACCATAAACCAACTTAAAGGGAGTATGCATTGTCAGCTTCTTGCAAGTGGTTCTATAGGCCCATAATAATGTTGGTACTCTCAAATCCCAATTATCTTTGTTCACACTGCAAATCTTCATCAGCATTGTCTCCAAGATCTTATTGAAAGCTTCTACTATACCATTCACTTGCAGATGGTGTGGAGGGATCTTTTGATGGTGGACTTCAAATTCCTGAGTCAAGGCTTCAATAGTATTATTACTAAAATGTGTACCTTGATCATTCATAAGGATCTTCAGGCATCAAAATTTGGTTATAATATCATCAAATATGAATTGTGCAGTTGTAGTTGCACTACAGTCCTTGCTTGCTCTTTCTTCTTCCCATATAGTCAAATATTATGTCGCAATGATGATGTATCTTTCTCCTGTGCACTTTCCTGGTGGGTTGATAGGTCCCACGAATTCAATTGCCCATTTCTCAAATGCATGTAAAGTTAGCTGAGGTGCTAAAGGCATCTCATCTCTTGTGGAAGGTTTCCCAACTCTTTGGCATACATCGTAGGCTTTGTAGTATTCCATAGCATCTTTGTGTAAAGTGGGCCACTAGAGGCCATCTCTAAGAAACTTCTGCATTTTTTCTTTTCTTGCATAATGTCCTCATGTGATGCCTTCATGTGATTTTTCTAGAATCAGTGGTATTTCTGCCTCCATAACGCATCTCCTCAAGATCTCATCAGGTCCCATCTTATAAATTTGTCCATCTATAAGTGAAAAATATGCAGCACGAACTACCAACTGTTTCTTCTAAATTATTGTATATTTGTGAGGTGCCATTCCTGTTTATAGGAACTGAATTATCTCAGCAAAGTGATCATCAACCTTTCTGATGGCCAACAACTGTGCATCTGGTAGTGTATCCTCCAAACTAGTAGGTTCCTCTCCATGTTCCAACCTAGACAAGTGGTCAGGTCCCTTGTTCATTCTTCCTGGCTTGACCACAATCTCAAAATCATATTCCTGGAATAACAGTAGCCATCTGCATATTCTTCCCCCCAACACTGACTTGTTGACTAGGTATTTCAATGCAGAGTGATCAGTGAACATCTTAAAATGTCCTCCCAACAAGTAGTGTTGAAACTTCTGCAACACATACACCATGGATAAACCTTCTCTCTCAGTGGTAGTGTAATTTATCTCAGCTGTAGAAAGCTTCCTGCTAGCAAAGGCTAACGGATGGTTAATATCTCATGCTCCTGGTTGTGCTAACACTTCTCCTAATGAAATAGATGAAGCATCGATGTGCACATGGAATTCCTTACTCTAATCTAGGAAAACCAGAATAGGCGCAGTTACCATTTTCTGTTTCAGTGTGTCGAAGCTCTGCTGACATTCCTCTGACCATTGGAACTAGCAATCTTTCTTTAAAATATTCTCCATGGGTGTTTTTATCTGTGCATAGCCCTTGATGAAATTTTTGTAGTATCTAGTATGTCCCAGCGCAGTGCGCAGCTATCTAACTGAAGCAGGAGGGGGTAGATAAACAATGATGGCAATCTTGGAAGGATCTACCAGCAACCCTTTCTTACACACAATATGGCCTAGCAACACTCCAAAGGGCGAGAAGAAGATACACTTATTTAGGTTCAGGGAAATTTGACATTGCTTGCACTTATCCAACATTAGTCTTAAGCATTCAATATGATTTTGCAATAAGCTAAAAACAGTCCAATCATCAAAATATGATTCCAAACATTTATGTAAAAAATCATTGAATGCTTCTATCACCACCCTAGAAAACATGGCTGGTGCATTTTTCAGTCCGAAAGGCATCACTGTGTATTGGTAGGAACCCCATTCTGTTACAAATGTGGTCTTATGGCGATCTTCCTTGGCAATCCTATTCTGGTGATAACCTGAAAATGCATCTATGAAGGATTAAACTTCATGTCCTCCCACATTATCCAACACTTCGTCAGTAAATGGTGTAGGGAATAGATCATGTAAACATGCATCATTCAGTTTCCTCAAGTCTACATATATTTTGATCTCTCTTGTCTTCTTATCTTGGACCACCATAGGGCTTATCCATTCTGACTCTTCAACAGGTTCTATGATTCCTTTTTCCAACATTCTGTCTAATTCAATATTTACTTTATGTTTGTACATGGGATTCAATCATTAGGGTCTCTGCTTGACTAGCCTTGCATCTGGTTTCAAGGGGATCTTCATTTCTCCCATGGTCCCTTTAATTCCCTTCATATTGCTAAACTTGGTTGGAAACAAGTCCTGATATCCATGCAGTAGTTATGTGATCTTATCAATAGTGGAATCATCCCATTAATCTCCAACGTTTGTGAGATTAGGTGCTTGCTCTGTTCCAATATTAACTTCCTTGATTTTGATTGGATGTCCAATGAAAGGTAGTTTGAATCTTGGTCCTTCTATGTCTTTATGTCCTTATGTTTCTGCGATTTTCACATTCCTAAGATCATCGTCTTCATCAACATTGATATTGTAACAACCTTGTAGTTTCTAAATAGGTACAGTCCATTCATCCTCTTCTTTCTCAACAGGGAGGTTTGGTGCCTCCTTGAATACTTTTTATCTTACCACTTGCAGAGCTTGATCTACTGAGGGTTACTGAATTTCAAATAAAAATGTAGCTACAAATTTTTGAGTCATACCATACCAATATGCAGTGGTGAGGTGCATTTCTACTTGAAGATACCAATTAATACACATTGTGTCCAAAGTGTTGATGAAATTATGTACCCATTGTTCCTGAGGAATGATGCTCCAGGCCTCCTCACAACTTCTCACATGGTCCTTTGGACAACTCTGACCCATGTATCGAACTTCGCACCCTTTGAATTTCTCTGAAAAGTGCACTGCCATCAAAGGGCGACATTGCACCCAGACCGCGATGTTCTTCTTATGTGTTCCCCACCATCTTGTTGGCATTGCTTTTAAAGCTTCATCTAGTGCCAACATTCATTGTTGTATTGGTACAATTTCTTCAAATTCTAATAAGAATGTTTCTAGATGATTTAAACCATCAAATGTGGGCAGATTGCTTACTTTTGTGCCAATCCAGCGAACTTCCCTGGTCAATCTAGCACACCTTCTCGTAGAAACTTCATACATTTTGTTCTGCCAGTTCTCTAGTGATTCTTCTGAATCTGATGAGCACGCGTTGTCACTTCACCATATTAAATTCCCATCTGTTGTAGGATTAATGTAATCATGTTGTCTTGCTGTCAATTTATATATGTTCTCTAGTTCATAAGCACAGTCTTCTTCTCAGATGGGTTATGTGTATCTATGACCTTCATCAGGATCAAGAGGTGAAATGAACCTAAGGCCATCACCTTCAAATGTCATTCTTATTTTCTTTAAGTCAACAACAATGGAATTGTTGAAAGCCCAATCAATTCCTAACGACACAGGATAAGGACAATTATCGTTAACTATCTCAATCACTTCGAAATATGAAAATGTTCTTACCCCGCCAATGTCCAGAGGGACATGCTCCAGTCTCCCAAAGGGTCTTACTTCCTATTGAATAACCATCCTAAGCCTAATAGGGGAATAAATTAAATTAGGTTTTCGCATCAGTGCCCAAGTCTGCTTCATCATAACATTGACTTATGATCCTAAGTCGAGGACCACATAATATATGTCATAATATCCTATCTGAGCATTAAGGTGTAGTTCCTTATTTGTCTTTCTCTTTCTGGATACTTGATGTACTTCCTTATTCAACATAGTAGCTATCCTACCTATCTCATATTGTCTGATCAAATTTTGTAGTTCTTCTACATCTCTTTCATCCTTAATCAGATTAATGCAAGTACATAATAATTCCATAAGCTTGATTACCTCTTTTCCTTCTCCGGGTGATGCAAACTTATCAAATGCCAAAGGAATTCCACATTCTCTCACTTTTGGTTGTGTCTTTGATGAAGAATCATGATCTCTTCCAAATTCTTGTCTTGCCTCTTCAAACGTCTACTTTTCTTCCCTCGAATCAAACACTTGTGTCTTCTCTGCAGCTCTTCTAACCCTTAATTCTTTTGTAGTCTTTTCTGGGGTCACTCTATCTTCGCTTGTAACAACGCCTCCTCTAGTGATAACATCGACTCTGGGATCCTCTCCATGAGTTTCTGCTGAGACTAATTGTACTTGTTGGTTTCCTCCTCATCTCTCCTGGAGATTTTCTAACAATGTTTGACAATCTTCAATAACATGTTCAATTGAGTTGCAGTAGTTGCAAGTGGTACAAGGGTTCTGACAGTCCCTTGACAAATATCCTAGTTGTGCGTAGTTATAAAAAATTATCTAACCTCGACCTCGACCCATACCTCCACCTCCTCCTCTTCCTCTAAATCCACCATGAGGGTTGAAGTTTCCTCTTCCTGGGGAATTAAACTGCGTAGCATTTCACTCATTTTGAATCTCTCCTTGAATCCTATATGGATCTCTTGACCTTTCATGCAAGAGATCATAAGCCCTACAATATTTCTCATCATGCCCCATATATTTACATAATGTGTAGTAAAGGTTGGTAGGTGTCTGGACATATCTTTGCATGTAATAACATTCATCAGGGCGATGTCTATTTCTACATACCTC
>JZKD02S1632183.1:24904-35219 GCA_000966675.3 Picea glauca | reverse complement strand
GGGTCCTGGAATCCAATCAAAGACAAAGCATGCTCCCTATTCTACTACGATTATTTTAAAACTAGATCTATCCATTAAAGACAAGTTCATGTAGGCATACACAATATTGAAGGAAACAAGCCAAGCACATGTATTAATGAGAACTCAATAGAGATACTTATAGACCTTTGATGAAGATGCAATAGCCTCACCAAGCTCTCCTTGTCCAACCCCTTGCTCAAATGATCCACAAACAAAATGATTATCCTTCATTGATTATCTCCCGTATTAGATCATAAGTTTGATGTCTTCAATGTCATCCTTTTCCTCATGAGATCATAAGTTAGGTATCTCTCAATCTTTCCTTTGCCTTTCACCATGAAAATACCTCCTTATATAAGCTTGGAGAGGCCTAAACACCTTTGATATTCTTGGGATAGGTTGAGGATCTTTCTCCACTAGTTGTGGATCCTCCCTAAGATCCAGCCTTGACCTCAGATTCGAATCAAACTAATTTCAGATATAAGGGGGATCTTTCCCTGATTTTCTCAACAACATAACACTCCCCCGGAATGGTACACAGAGCGCTACAACGCTCCCCCAAATAAGGGAAAGGAGTGCTATCTCTCTCTGCTAGTGGGTAGGGGAGTGTTGCCTAAGATTTTCTCAAAACATCCCAATGCTCCCACATAAGGGTGCACAGAGTGCTACAAGGCTCCCCCAAAGAAGGTCAGGGAGCGCTAGCACTCCCTGTCAGTGGGTGGGGGAGCGTTGCCCTTCAAAATTCATTTTTAAGTGGTTTTTTTCATGGAAAAATCTTTGCACTCTTTGTCAAATGATTTCTCCTTCTTAAAACAGTCTTTGAGGGTGTTTTCAAGTGTTCCTTGTGATGTCATTTGAGACAGTATGATGTTTGCGATACTTGCGGCCAAAATGAGACACTTGAAATGACGATAATAGGTCATCATTGAAATGAGTAATTTTTATGTGTAATAGATTTCCCCCCAAAGTGCGAATTTAGAACCTGGAAGAAGTTGCACACAACCATCAAAAAAATATTATGATATGTTTCAAACCCAAGGAAGGCATACCTATTCTTGGGTGATAAAGAATTGTAAGGTGTGGCTTCCATAAGATACACTGCAGATCCATAATTGTATTAACAAAAAGGTATAGCCACCAAAGATACAATGTGGATATATAATCCCATGACATGAACTGATCGTAGCCATGAAAAATACACAGTGGATCTACGAGACAACAAGACATAGCCACAAACCAATACAAAGTGGATCTATGTGACAATAGATGTCTCAATATTCAAAATAAACTCCATTGCAACCTGGGTAAAGTACATATCAGAGTGATTACTCAACCCCAGGTCTTCTTACCGATCCTGATGTAGTACGAATCTAACCATGTGAATAGATTTCCTAATGTTGAACATGGCAGAAACCACTTGATTACCGGTCAATAAGGTAAACCATTAACAAGTGCGAGGGAAATCACCATTGATGTCAATGATTCCCAAGGTACCCTAGTACATTCCAGCGAATGTGAATAGATGAGTTGAAGTCGAACATCTGTGGAATCATCCATTCAATGGTCAATGATATAAATTGACTTTCATAAGTGAGGAGGCCTTCCATTGAGGCATGCAGGTCCCAAGGTACTAATTGGTTTCTAAGTCTAATTCATGGATAATGTGTTGAATTCGATAGGAATAGACTCGTCGAAGGAGGGCCTTGATGTATCCCCCATCAATGACATGAAATTGACACAGAGATGTAATTTGGTATATAAAATGAACATGGACTGACATGGGTATTGAAACATGATATTTGTGATGGTTGACTCTCGAGGCAAATATTTCCCTTGAACACTGAGGCACAATAGCAGAAAAATGACATGGACCAAAAAATGAAGATACAGTGGATATTGTGAATTTCGTCGGGTGACCCAGAGGAGTAAAGAAACTCAGAGGATTGATTCAGTGTAGAGGTTCAAAAAATTAAAATGTATGCAAATACAAAGTGACGTGTTCAAGGGCGACCATAAGAGTGACTTGTGATGTTTTCAAAAACTGCTTGGCTTGCTTCCTTTAAATTTTCCCTCATCCATATAGACGACTACCTCTTTTTATTTTAACAAGCTATAGGAGGATAACACATGCTTGATATAAATCACCTTTGGTAAGTCCCTCTTCCTTTGTTTAACGAACTGGAAGAAGTAAGGGTTCGATCCCATATGGGCCCTTTAATGTATGATTTTTTTAACGAGTCTAAAGAAGGTAAACTCAGTGATTTTTCATGTTTAGAGAGTCTGAAAAGAACTTAAAGAAGACTCCAGGGTTTTCCTTTTTCATAATTTTAGTCTCGTGAGGCCTAAAAAGAGATAAACTACCACTCAAAAGATGCCCTTTCAAACCTTTTAATGAGTGTGAAAGGAAGCAAGATCACTCGGCAATCTTTTCATGTTTAGAGATTCTGAAAAGAGATTAAAGGAGACTCAGAGGGTTCCTTTTTCATATAACCTTTATGAGTCTGAAAAAGTGATAAAAGTATACTCAGTTACATTCTCATGTATTTACGAGAATGAGACAGAACAAAGACTAAGCTCGGTATTAGTTTCATTTTTACACAAGCTTGAAACAAAATTAAACTATGCTTGTAAATTCCCAATGTAATGTACCTCTTCCAAAGGTAGGGATACCCATGGATGGTTGGTACTCTACCCCCAGCTTGAAAATCTAGCGGCATAACTCCAGAATGATAATCATGGAGACATGCCCCCCAAGCTTCAATTCATTCACCAACTTTGAGGTTGTCACCAATTTTTGTACTAGATGGAGAAAAAGGATAAGGGTGGATGAAATGAAGGTTCAAATACAAGACCTAATGAAAGATTCAACTCGACATCGACAAGATCTAGAGAAAGACTCGACTTGGTAGGAGAGGTGACTATTTCATTTTTTAACAAGCTTGACATGGGAAAAGAACTATGCTCAAGGATCCGGGTTCAATCCCCAGATTTTTGTTTCATTTTTTAACGAGCTTGCCACAGAAAATAAAAACTATGCTCAAGGCCTATGTTTCATTTTTTAACGAGCTTTCCACAGAGAAGCAAAACTATGCTCATGGAATATTCTTGATCATGGCTTCCAAGAGGATAACGCTCTAGAAGGAAACCATGTCAAGGGATAAAACTCGGTCATGAATTCGAAGAGATCTTCACTGGATGGAAGAACAATGCTCCAGAAGGAACACATGTCAAAGGTCGCGTCAGGGGTAAGGAGATCAGGCTCCCATAACCCTACTAAATATATCACCATGTCAACTACCGGATCTAAGTCATCAGAAGTTGAATTCATGGGAGACAATGCCACATAATTGACCTGTGGTGGGGGTGATACTATCTGCATATAAGAACCATTTAGGGAGGTCATTGGGTTGGTAATCAATTCAAGACCAACGCATGAAAGTTGATCAATATTCACCATTCTTCCACATGTGGGAAATATATCACATGAAAAATAGTGGACACAATAGATTTCATGGCATAGAAATAATCTCTCCCAAGGAGTAAATCGAAATCCAGGGGGTCATGGACTACCATAACATCAATAAAGACAGTTTTCCCTCCCAAAGTTACGGGAAACTAGGGAAGGATCCCTAAAGGGTGACTGGTTCTTGTGTTAAAAGTGAACAGAGTCTAGGTAATCGGCACAAGATGAGGATAACCCAAAGATTGCCAACCAATAGAGGACAAAATACTAACGGACAAACCTTCATCTATCAGTGCATGAGGAACGTCCCGACCACAAACCTGTAATGTAATCTTGAAAGGAATGTGAGAGGGAAGATGAGGTCCAGTTAGCACACCCCAATAAAAAAGGATGGATTCATTACTTGGAGGGGGTTTCACGGGAGAAGGAGGAATGTCCCCCCAACATGGTATATTCTATATCAATGAGAAAAACATGGACATAATCGGGTTTACTCTCTAGCGGGAGAGTAGGATCGATTGATAATGTCATCAAATCGACCACTTGGGTTTCATTCTCCAAGGGGAGAATGGGGTCAAAAATTTGAAACAGATCAACCGTTTGGGTTTCACTCTCTAATGGGAGAGTGGGATAGATCGAAGATGGGATCAGATCAACCACTTTGTCAACTAGTTCAACTAAGGACATGACCATATTGATGACATGATCAACCAGACTGACCGATAAAGGGACCGGAGCAACCACTTTGGCACTCATCATAGGAGGAGTGGGATTGACCACGTTGGCACTCTTCAGATGAAGGGTGGGACTGACCAATGATGGGACTGGATCAGTCACTTGGGATTCACTTTTCAGATGAAAAGTGGGGCTGATCGATGATGGAACTGGATCAGCTACTTTGGTTAGTGGTTCAACTGAGGATGAAAATAGATTGACCACCTGATCAACCGGACTAACCAGGGATGGAACTGGATTAACCATTCCATCAACTAACGATGGGTTGGGGGAAATCTTATGATAACCAGTTGGAATTTGAAACGTTTCCAAAAAAGAAGAAGCCTCATCCATACGAGGACAAAGGTGAGAGTATTGATCACCTTTGCATAACATGCAAGGAAACTTAACAGTTGTCTTCTTCTTACCAACCTTAATATCACTAGTTGATGGGGTGTCACCAACATGTCTAGAAGAGGCCGATGATGTGGAGGACCAAATTTCTAAGACCTTGGGAAGAATAGGAAAATCCCTCAGAAAGTGGTCACTCTTACAAAGACTACAAGGGAATTTGGGTTTTAGATTCTTCATTTTAATCTTGTCGACCTCATCAACACTCCCAGGATGATTAATAGTAGCTGGTTGCTTGGATATGACATCTGATATGGTTGGAGGATTGGTCCTTTTCAAGTTCTTCTTTTTCTTCTCTTTATGTTTCTTCTTCTTCTTATCAACCTGACTACTTGCTTTAGAGATTTCACTAGGTGAAGAAGGAGAAAGGGAAGGAGACTTAATGGGTGAAGAAGGCAAAAAGTCGACATGAAGTTGATGTGTGGGTGGTGTACTTACATCTGAAGTGTTAGGTGCAGTTGAAGAATTTTGAAGATTCGAAACACCAGAGTGGGGAACAACCAAACTAGTAATCTGATGGTGAGTCCCAGAAGACTCAATGTATCAGTTCATGTGGATTTACCCTCCAAGGAGCCCGAGTGAGTTTGACCACCATCTATTCCAGGTACAATGAATAATTCCCTTCACCATCACCTTATGTAAGACCCTGAATATTATGGCTACTAAGGTCACCAACTCGCAGTCATCCCCTAGGTGGGTACAGTCGATAGTCTAGTCCGAACGTATGGGCAGGATAACAAGTCTGAAATCCTTTGAGAGAACTAAGGACAAGTGGACCAGTAGAACTCCAGAGGACCCTAAATGGATTAAGAATTCATGAAGCATCGAGACCAAATGAAGACAGTTGAGCCTCAAGAACAACCCCCAATATACAATCTGACTACTACGAATGGTTGAACCACTGAGCGATAATCTCCATAACTCTCTTGAATGCAACCTCATGAGTAACCCCTGTGTGAGAGGGGGATCTCAGAAAGCTTATACAAAAATTGGATTTTATCTCCCTATCACAAGATGTGAAGTTTGTTTGACATATTTGGAAATTTATCCTGTCAACCTATTCAAAATCCCTACACCTTAAGCTAATGTAGGTTTTCTAACAAAAAATGTAAAAATGTCTGATAAATTTTAGTTTAGCGTTTGATTTTAAGGTTGTTGTTTACTCAAGAGGAAAATGGAGTGGACTAAATGATGTTTTGACCGACTCTAAACAATGCAAATAAATGATAATTCAAATATTTCACTTCGATGAAAGTTATATTACGAGAAGTAGAAAACTTTTATCATTCCCAAATGCATAATGTCCCAAAATTGCCAAAAAAAAAAAAACATGCAATTTCGTTACTTCAAATGCAAGCTAGTTTCACTACACAAAAGAAAAAATGCATCTATATTCTTTGTTTGATTCTAATGTATAAAGAAAGTAAATAAAAATCATTTGATTCTCTACTACTTTCAATCAGGAGAAAGAGTCCTATGCAGATGATAAAGACACAAAGCAAAAAGGCTACAAACAAAGCATGCACTCAAGGCAGTGAGGTATGAAAGAAAACAAGTAGAAATTTGTCATGAAAAGAACACAATCAATGAGTCTAAAACCAATAAATCATTCAAGGAACACAAGAAAATGCAAAGAAGAATCCAAGAAAAGACAGGGAGAAAGAGAAATCACTCAAAACTGTCCCGAGAAAACAAGCAGCTAGAAAAGGCAATTTCACATTTCTAAAAAAAGTTTCAAGCTCCAATCAATACAATAGGGAGTTATAAGCACCAAATATAAACCTAAATAACTTCACAAACCAATCACAAAGTCTGGGTAAATACTTTCACAAAACAAGCTAAGAAAATTTGAGCAGAAAAGGGAAAAAATCCTCCAAAAAGGAAACCAACGCTCCATGTCTCAAGGGTACAGAGTGTTGTAGTGCTCCCTAAATCACTATAGGGGAGTAATAACTCCTTTATATGGCCTACAGGGGGGCATTGATCCACCCATAAATTCAAAAAATAGTAAAAACAATGAAGAAAAACTCACCCATAATGCATAAAAATTGGTGAAATTGCTAGTGAAGGTAGGAGAAGGCTAATGGATGATGAACAAACAGTAAAAGTGATATAAAAGGTAGGAAAAGATAAGTAAATACAAGAGGAATTTTTTGGGAAAAATGACCTCAAAGATCAAATGGAACAGTGGATAGATCTTTGAATTTCCTTACAACAACTTTCATTCAATCAGATAAATGAAAAAAGCAGTAGATCGACTCCAAATCTCAAAGAAGAAGAATGACTCAAAGTAAGGAAGGAAGATGTCAAAAATCCAAACAAAAAATCATCAATTTCGTAGAAATCAAAATGTTGGAGGCCAAAAACAAGGACACATTGAGATGGTAGTAACCCTGAGCAGATGAAAAAGAAAAAACTAGACTCGGAGATCAACTCCCAAAAAGGTTTTTAGCATAAAAATACCAGTGCTCTGGTGTCAAGGGTACCAAATCATTTCAGCGCTCTGTGGGATCCTTCAAGGGAGTGCTAGTGCTCTTTTTGTATAGGTATGGGAGTGTTAGCTTCTCAAAAGATCAAAAAAATTCCCAGAACTCAAAAAACTTAGGAAAATCCAGAAATTGAGTGTGTATGGTATGAATCCAAGAGCCAACAAAACATCTAAGAATTAGAAACACAACATGAATAATATCTAAAGGTGAGAAGATGCCAAAAACAAGACCAAGGAAGGAAACTAAAACTAAAATCTTTATTCCCTAACGGAGTCGCCAATTTCTGTTACAAGAAAATTCCCCTGTGGATAGGTGAAATTCCTCTTGGATCTAGACCCCTATAACCAAGATAGAAAGGTGCTAACTTTAGTCACTAACATCCCTTTAAACATAGCTAAACTAATCCATAAAGAAGAGGAAGAAGATGTACCTTTTTACGATGTTTGTCCTCGCCTAGTTCCAAGTTGAGCTCTGATCCACAAGCTCTTCAATAGCTCCTGCAATCCAATCAAAGACAAAGCATGCTCTGTATTCTACTATGGTTAGTTTGAAACTAGATCTATCCATTAAAGACAAGTTCATGTAGGCATACACAATCTTGAAGGAAATCGTCCAAGAACATGTATTAATGAGAACTCAATAGAGATACTTACAGAGCTTTGATGCAGATGCAGCAGCCTCACCAAGCTCTCCTTGTCCAACCCCTTGCTCAAATGATCCACAAACAAAATGACTATGCTTCACTGATTATCTCCCTTATGAGATCATAATTTTGATGCCTTAAATGTCCTCCTTTTCCTCATGATATCATAAGTTAGGTATCTCTCAATCTCTCCTTTTTCTTTCACCATGAGAAGGCCTCCTTATATAATCTTGGAGAGGACTAACCACCTTAGAGATTCTTGGGATAGGTTGAGGATATTTCTCCATCAGTTGTGGATCCTCCCTAAGATCCAGCCTTGACCTCAGATTTGAATCAAACTGATTTCAGAGATAAGGGGGATCTTTCCCTAATTTTCTCAACAACATAACACTCCCCCAAAATGGTGCATAGAGCGCTACAACGCTCCCCCAAAGAAGGGAAAGGAGCGCTAGTGCTCCCTGCTAGTGGGTAGGGGAGTGTTTCCCAAGATTTCCCCAAACAATCCCAACACTCCCCCAGAAGGGTGCACAGAGTGCTACAACACTCCCCCAAAGAAGGTCAAGGAGCGTTAGCACTCTTTGTTAGTGGGTGGGGAAGTGATTCCCTTCAAAATTCATTTTTAAGTGGTTTTTTTCATGGAAAAATATTTGTACTCTTTGTTAAATGATTTCTCCTTCTTAAACCAGTCTCTGAGGGTGTTTTCAAGTGTTCCTTGTGATGTCGTTCGAGACATGAAATAGGAAAAATGACAATATGATGTTTGTGACACTTGCGGCCAAAATGCGACACGTGCGACACTTGAAATGACGACAATAGGTCATCATTGAAATGAGTAATTTTTATGTGTAACACCCTCCCTGCACACCCAATTGAAGATCTTACAATATAACAGTATTCTCACAATACAATACTCTCCTCAGACAACAACAATAATCACTCGATATCAACAATACAATCCTCTTCGAACTTGGAACGTCCCATAACGAACAACCAAACCAGGTCCTATAGACCTTTATTTATACATTACAATGATAAGCGTCTAGGTTTCAAAACCCTAGATCCCAAAACCCTAGGTCTAAAACCCTAGGTCAACTTGACCTGCATTTTCAAGGCTTCGTCAACCTGTCTTTCCTTCTTTCCCGCAAGGTGCTCCAAAGAAAACGTTGGTGGATTTTTCCGCTTGCTGGGTTGTCCACAATCCATCTTCCTTATTGATATGTCTTCCTCGATATTCTCGTTCAACAACTTGTTTTCCCTTACTTCACTCATTTTCCTCTTCTTTGACCACTTCAACCCAGTATCAGTCAATGTGCCTTCCGTGTAGTTCGTACTTTTCCTTCTTTCCTTAATCTTCGCTTTCTTCCATAACCAAGGGCCAACAAGACTAATTTAATCCGTTGACAAGAATCAAGCACTTAGGTGTCGTTGGGGATTATAATTCAAAATTTCAAGTATTAGTTGTTAGCATGTGACTACCTATTTAATCATGAAGTCCTACACCACCTTTATGTATCTCACATTATAGGATATAGTTTTTATCCCAAGTGTGTATTAGATCTTATGTTTCCTCCTCCTTTCCTTATCTCTTGACGAGGTGTATGTGTGAGAGAAAATGTACTTTATGAATTGGTTTCATTCCTATAAAATTGTATCATTGGAATGAATATTGTAATGAATAGAATATGGCTTAAGGCCTTTTCCACCATTTTCTTGTGTCATGTCTTGTGTTCTATTTCTTAACATGGTATTAGAGCTCCTTGAGTTTTAAGTGTCCTGGTAATTCCATGGTAGTGTTCCATAGGAGGACATTGAAGAGACAATGATGAAGTGATGGTGATGAAACTACTCGGTATTAATCCATGTAATGGAAAAGCTGATAAATGGTCATCAATCATGAAAAGATATGATAATTTTCATTTTAATTTTTAATCCATTTTGGCATATGCTTTATGATATCTGTATAATAGTCTTGTAATCATATTTCCTTTCATTTAGTCATCCTAGATCTGAAATATGGAAATTATTTTCTATCAATCCATTGATTTGGTATTTTGTTTTATATATCCATTATTATTTGTTGATTGGAAGCACTACATCATCTCCATTGTAGCCTACTCTATAGGCCCCCTCATCCTAGTTCTTTGTGTTGGGATGATCAAGATTTTGTTTTCAAGCTGCAAGTTTACCTCATAGAAGATTCATTAGTTTCATTCATTGGATATAAAAGGAAAAAAATGGATCTCGTGGATCTATATCCAGTTCCAATTGATGTCGATCGATCCAAAACCAGTCACATAGTTATTGATATTGACCAAGATACAAATCATCAATTCACCAAGGAAAGAATTCTCAATTACCAAGTGAATTTTCTCTAGAGAAACAAGTAGGATTTTGATGTATTTGAGACCGTTTTTCCAAAGGTTCTTCTCATAATGGGGAAAGTTTGATCCCTCCATCCCTTGATTTTTTTCCTTTTTCAATCATATAGTTGAATCTCAACACAGGATGAAAATGTCGGGGAAAATCAAATGAATTATTCATTCATGATTTCCTTGTTGGATTACTGAGGGGGGG
>JZKD02S1632172.1:120910-130975 GCA_000966675.3 Picea glauca | reverse complement strand
CATTACTAATCTAAATTACAACTAATGGCCTAAAGCCGACATAAATAAAATAGCATTACTAATCTAATATGCCCCAATTAAGGGGTAATGAGCCAATATTAGGGCTTAACATCCCTCATCTCCTTCCTCTTCTGGAGGAGATTCTTCTGACGAAGGCAATTCACCTTCGTAGCCTTCCACACCCACTAGCCCTATGGAAAATTAGAACAACCCTGCTAGACCCTGGCTTGATCAGGATGTTGTAGTTGTACCTGGAGCCCAACACCCTTTACCTAAGCACCCGGAGAAATGGCTTCCCAAGTTTGATCTTGATTCAAAACAAATAGCTGAAGATCATATCAAAAAAATTATGTTAGCCATTAGACTCTGCAATGTTGAACATGAAGACGTTGTCTGTAGGTTGTTCCCTTACACTTTCGAGGGTAATGCATCCACATGGTACTTTGCCCAACAGCCACACACCATCGTGTCTTGGGAAAAGTTTGAGTCATGCTTTTTGGAAAAGTTCAGAGACGGTAAACCTTTGAAAGTATTGGTCATGGATCTTTCTAGCTTAAGAATGAACCCAAAAGAAAAAGTTAAAGACTTTAATCAAAGATTCTTAACACTTAAATTCTATGCCTGTTGAAAGTCTTATAATAGCTTACTACACTAAAGCTCTACATCAAAGTATATCTATATGGGTTAAACGATCTAAGAAAGCTACATTGTTAGAAGCCTTTGAAGAGGCCACCCAGATTGAAAAAGACATACTTAGCCTTAAGGACTCTTCCAGCAATGAAACAGAGGCTAGTTATGTTCCCAAAAATAAGATTGAGATTCTCTCCAGACCCACCCAAAGTAAAACACAACCTGAAAACTCTGATTTGGAAAATTTAACTAAAGTTGTTCAAAAACTATCAAATCAAGTTACAGACTTAAAAAGGTCAACTAAAGAGGCTTCCTCAAGTAAAGTACCCTACAAACCTCCTTTCCGGAAACCTTTTCCTACCAACCGACCTAATCCAACCACCAAGGGCCTTAATCTAGAAAGTCTGTAATGTGCTCTTCAAACAATTCTAGAAGCCCAAGATAACTTGATACCCCCTGATATTTCTCAGGAAGTAGTTGAACAAGAAACGGTTCAAGAAGAAGAGTCTTCTCCAAACATCTTTGGACACTTCTCGGATAGCCTCTTTCAAGCTAACTTCGAGACTTTTCACCCTTATAACACTAGGAGTAAGACAGAAAACAAGCCTTCTACCGAGAACCCTACAACTTCACCTCCAAAGCCTTCTAAATCAGTTGAGACTAAACAGAGTAATGTTAACCCCAACTTAGATTATGATGTTGTTGAAGACCTTAAAAAGTTAAGGGCTAGCATCTCTATTTATGAGTTATTGAAGTTTCCATTTTTGTTACAAAAGGTGTTGTAAAATATTTCAGAGAATGGCAAGAATGGTAATTCAAATGGTAACAAGGTTGTGAAAAGCAAAGTCCCTCAAAAAACTTCCACTAAAAATAATCCTGATCCTCAAGGGAAAGGAATCCTTCCTGTAGTTCCTGTAAATAATGTAAATAATGTGGATAAAGTAGCATTAGAGAATGCGAGTAAGAAGCCACAAGTTATTACTCCTAGTACTCGCAAAATGTACCTCCTTTTCTTTTAACTTTCGAGATTTTCAACAAAAATGTGCATAATTGTATGGTGGACTCAGGAGCGTCATCCAATGTGATGCCCTGGTCTGTCTGCCAAAAGATTAACGTTGAAGTGGAACCATCTACTCTAAAAATCATACAACTTGATCGGACAAATGCTAAAGTAATAGGCGAACTAAAGAATGTATTGATTAGATTATCATCTAACCCCAAGGTTCATCAAGTTATTGATATAATCATTGTGGATATTCCAGAACTGTATGGTCTATTTTTTAGCAGGGACTGGTCGGAGCAGCTAGATGGTTACTTCACAACAGACTAGTCTCACTTATGGCTCCCAGAGAACGGTAAGCCCAACAAGATTAAAGTGAATCGTGAGCGCTACCTTAAGTTCACGGTCATGGATTTAAATGATCCAAACGAACCATATACACCTCATGCCGATTCACCCAAAGTCCAAGAGATGGACACCTTCTTCAGAAATTTCATGGCCGAGGCTTCACCTATCATCAATACAGAACAGCAGTCTGAGATCATAGCATATGTGCAACCAACAGCTTCTATGCAACAGTCCCATGAGCCCGATGGAAATCAAATTTGGTCTCTATATTTTGATGGTTCTAAGTCTAAAGAAGGAGCTGGTGCAGGTTGCATCATTATTGATCCGGCAGGTAACAACACATTAATGTCTTGTAGACTAGAATTTGAATGTACTAACAATACTGTAGAATATGAGGCTTTACTGCAAGGTCTCAGAAAAGCTCTGGACATGAACATTCAAAACCTGGTTGTATTTGGTGACTCTGAAATAGTGGTTAGACAGGTAAGAGATTCTATACACTGTCTTTCCCCGCATCTCAAAAGCTACCAGTCTGAGGTATGGAGTTTGATGAATAAATTTTCTGCATTCAATATAAATTCCATCCCTAGATCAAATAACGCTGAAGCAGATTTATTAGCTAATGTTGCTTCTAAACTTCTTCCTGCAGAAGGCTTATCCCCAAGCGCATTCTCTATGGAGCTATTGTTTTGACCATCTGTTCCTGACAATATAATGAACTGGAGAGTATTTGACGATGATCAACAAATCATTGATTTTCTACACATGAAAGAAACCTTTCAAGGCACGGTGATAGATGAATGCACGCACCACGACAATTTGCACGAATTTACGATAATACTTGATCCAAAATATCCTGAGGTACTATCGAATATTGTAAACTCAATACCCAAATCCATAGCCAGATTAGAAAATTTTTATGATTTTGAAGATAAATTTAAAAAGACGGTCAATTGTAAAACTAATAGTTCCTCGTTGTCTTATGAAAAAGTAAATTTAGGGACTAGTGAAAATCCTCAGTGTATCAATCTAGGCTTGGGATGTTCTCGACAAGAAAAAGATGCATTCATTAAATTATTCAAAGAATTTAAAGATGTCTTTGCATGGACATATGATGATCTCAAAACTTTCGATCCTAATATCATACAGCATGTCATCCCGATGAAACCCCAAACCTTACCCTTCCAACAGAAATTGAGGAAAATGCATCCTAAACTTGAACCGACCGTTCAAAAAGAATTGAATAAACTCCTAAGTGATAAAATAATCTTTCCTATTAGGCACACTCAATGGGTGTCCAACCTTGTCCCAATGCGAAATAAAAATGGGGAAATCCGACTTTGTGTCGATTTCTGAAACCTCAATAGAGCGTCTGACAAAGATAACTATCCTGTCCCGCCCATGGAGCAGATCCTTCAACATGTATCTGGTTCCGAGAGGCTATCTTTATTGGATGGTTTCTCTAGATACAACCAAGTCTTGATGTCTCCGCCAGACCAACTGAAAACTACCTTTCGTACCCCGTGGGGCACTTATGCTTATCGCAAAATGCCCTTTGGATTGATTAACGCCGGTGCTACCTTTTAGAGAGCAATGGAAATTTCTTTTCGAGGCTTAATCAATAAGTCTGTCATAGTTTACTTAGATGATGTGACTGTATTTTCAAAAAACAAAGACGATCATCTAACTCACTTACGAGCCATTCTGCTATGATGTCGTAAATACGGCATCTCCCTGAACCCCAAAAAATCCATCTTTGCAGTAGAACAGGGTAAACTTCTAGGATTCATTGTGTCTAGTGATAGAATGATTATTGACCCCAAAAGGACTCAAGTCATCGACAAACTTCCCCCACCTACATCCAAAAAATCCATGCAGTCTTTCTTAAGCCAAATTAACTTCATGAGAAGATTTGTCCCCAGCTTCTACGAAATGGTCAGACCCTTGCAGAACCTAATTAAGAAAGACACCCAATATCACTGGGGATCCCCAGAAAACCAAGCTTTCAATGCCATAAAGAAGGCCATAATAGACGCTCTGTCTCTCATGAGCCCTGACTTCTCTCAAGATTTTACACTCTATACTTTTGCCTCTGATCGTTCCTATGTTGTCGTCCTAACTCGGAAGAATCCTGAGAACAATGAAGTACCTATCGCCTTTATGAGCTCTGCTTTCAAAGCTGTTGAACTTAACTACCCAGCGGTTGATCGGCAAGCCTACGTTATTTTCAAAGCAGTAAAGCATTTCCGATCCTATCTTTTGAAGTCAAGGACGAAAGTCATTGTTCCCTACCCTGTCGTGAGGAACTTGTTAGTGCAGAAGGAGTTAGGAGAGAAGAGAGCCAACTGGGTCACCTCCTTGTAGGAGTATGACTTAGAAATCACCCCCAGCTCAGATCATGAGAGGCCAAGGGTTGTGTAAGTTGGTTGTTGATTCAGAAAATGGACAGCAAGAAGACATCGATACATCAAACCTAGGACAAAGCGATCAAAGCCTAATTTGTTGCGCTCAAAACCTTGTTAGTCCTTGGTACGATGATATAAGATTTTGTCATGGATCATCCCCCCGCCACCTTGACCCCGCTAAAAGAAGAGCGCTAAGACTGAAGTCTGCCTCCTTTCATCTAGTTAATGGTATCTTGTTTCGTCAGAGTTTGACGATGTACTGATGCGTTGTATTGAAAAGGACGAAGCATAAAAATTCTTGCTCGAGTTGCATGCAGGAGAAGCTGGTGGCCACTTCGGTGGTGACACCACTGCTCATAAAGTTCTCAGATCCAGTTACTACTAGCCCGCGCTTTTTAGGGACGCCCATGCCTTATGTCGTAAATGTATCATCTGTCAAAAAGCATCAAGGCGGTTACAAAAGCCAGCCTTTCCCTTGCAACCCGTCTCAATGGATTCTCCTTTCCAGCAATGGGGCCTTGATATCATAGGTCCTATTAACCCTCTGTCCTCACAAAAGAAAAATTATATTGTGACAGCCATAGATTACTTTACTCGATGGTCTGAAGCTGTTGCGCTAAGAACTGTCAACACCAGTCAGGTAATTGCCTTCCTAAATTCGAATATCATCACTCATTTTGGTATCCCTGATTGTCTGGTCTTTGATAACGCTTCATACTTTTATTCTCTTGAGATGACCGAGTTCGCCTTGGAAAAATGAATTAAGTTGAAGTATTCTTCTAGTTACTATCCCCAGGGCAACAGCTTAGCAGAATCAACAAACAAGAACTTGATCAAAATAATCAAGAGAATTGTGTCTGAAAATCACGAGAAGTGGCACAATGCACTGCTGAACGCACTATGGGCTGATAGGGAAATGCCCAAAGCCTCTATAGGTAACTCCCCCTTTTTTCTTGTTTATGGCAGAGAAGCTATTCTCCCACCACACATTCTTCTTCCTTCACTTCAGTTGTCACAAAAAGTCCAAGAAGAAGATTGTCCCCCTTTAGAAATCCGCATTAACGCTTTGATGAAGCTAGAAGAGGTAAGATCCCAAGCTAAGCGTAAGTTAGATCAACATCAGCAATTGATTAAAAGATGGTTCGATTCTAATTCTACTTCTGATAGGAATTTTGAAGTAGGCGATCTCGTCTTAAAGTGGGATAAACCGCACGAGGGAAAGGGTGAGCACACCAAATTTCAAAACTTATGGCTTGGACCATTTTTAATTGTTGAAAAGTTGGGTCCTAGTTCTTTTCGATTGCAAAATCTCGAAGGGTAGCTTGACACCTACCCGGTGAATGGCCAAGCCCTGAAAAGATACTTTGCATGATAACTACCCTTGTATATTATGTATATATTTTTTCTTTTATTTTTCTCTTTCGTTTTCTTTATGTTTTATTATGATTTGAATTTATCAGTTTTTGTGTTTTTTTTTAACAATTCACATTACCTGTGCACTAAGCCATTCAGACAAAGATGATAAGAGATTTTCTTCGCTTAAATAACTTCTGAAAAATTTGTGCAAACATCAGTGATAGATTGTTGAAATTGATAATCTGTGTTGGAAAATTCTATTGTTTAAAAGAAGTTTACTGATTTCAATCTCTGAGCAAAGTTTGTCATGATCATCTATTATATTTTTACGCTGTCTCTTTTCTGTAAAGTAATGACTCAAAAGGTGTCCCCCTTTTAAGAAGTTTTTTTAGAAATAAAACATCTCTGGAGATGAATAAAGGACAGTGCTAAAAATTTTGATGAGGTCTGAAAAAATATGTTAAAATATTAAAATTTTCAGTGTCACCCCGCTCAGCTATATATCTACAAAAGAAAAACAAAATAAAATAAATTATGAATAAGAGTTGTGGGAAGTGCTTGTAAACCCGCCGAGATACTGAACAGGTCCGCTGGCAGCGGGTAAATGCAAGCATGACACCAAGACAACTTCGCTGGGGTACTGAACAGGCCCGCTGGTAGCGAAGCAATGTCGGGTATACGAAAATTTGTAAAAAAGAAAAGAAACCTCTTTAATGTCCTTTATTCTGATACAGAACTTCTTAACAGGATACAGATATCAGAGTGGGTTAAATGGAAACCCTGTCGAGGCTATGGACACCTGCTGGAAGCAGTGGCCATACTAACAGTATTGAAGATTTTATCTATAACATCGTGACTTGTTGATCTTAAGACTGTCATTGGTTTTCATCTTTTAAAACATTGCTGGAAAAAAATGATTAATGACGATGTTAGCACGATTTTCTGGTTGTTATTTTTGAGTTGAAATTTTCTTTGTTGTCCTAATCTGAATTTGTTTCTTTTCACAGAGATAACTGCTTCTACCAGTGTGTCGCCATTGTTGGCAGCCAATTAAATTTTTTCTATTGTCCTATAAGCTGCCTACACCTATGTATTTTGAACTTCAAATTGTCGTCACGTTTTTCAAACAGACGATATTTTCATTTCTTGCGACACTTGAAAATTGGTCTCCATTAAGTTTTCATGACCGTAAGCGTGAAAACTTCCCCTTTCGAGGTCACATTCTGATCACTATATGAACTGTCATCATCTTTTATCGATATTTTCTATGGCACTTACCTTTGGTTTATCGTTATATGGCTGAAAAGGATTTTTGGAACTATGCTCATTTGGACATTCTTACTTTGATTGCATGACTTGATTTTATTAAGTTTATGAGGCATTGAACATATAGATTTGTATTATTTGTGACTCGCCTAGTCATTGAATTGCATAGGGGTCATGATTTATTTTTGTTTTTATATACGATATGATCCTTATGATAATCTTTTTATGGCTCTGGGCTTGTCAATTTTATGAGTATCAATTGGCATAATGGTTGAAAACTTTTGATTAAACATTTGTACAATGGCGCATGTTTAACATTTGTTGTTGGTTATACATTGGCACAATGGTTTGAAAACTATAGTTAATGGCGTGTTGGCATATCACTCACTGTTTGATTCTTTGTTTGGCCAAACAATATGGTTTTGAACTATGCTATGATTGTTTGACAGAGGTGGAATTCGTCGGTTGTACTTTACCATAACTATTATGCATGGCGGTGAATAACTCCACCACCCTCGCATGCGCGCATTAATGCTTCCCCTTTGATCGTTCATTGTTTTTGGACTAAATAGCTTTGCTCCTATGGGTTGGTGAATTCGAACCAAACCCTTACCATGTGCTCGCACCATGGCCCCGGTCATCTGAGCTGAACCCAATGGGAGCCAGGCCCTGTTGATGTTTGACAGTGCCCGCAGTGACCTCGAGGAGAATGGGTGGCTTCCATTTATACAAAAATTTGAGGGTTTTAACCTCTGCATAGTTCGACAATTTGCTTTGACCTTTGATGGTTTTCGAGCCAAGGTTGGAGATGTTCAATTGGAAATTAATGAACAGTTTATCAGCCTTGCTATGGGTTTGACTGCCACTGGCCAACGATGGTCCAAGAATTGCAAAGTAGAGGAGGTCCCTTGGACACTGCTCTTCCAGTTGTGTAAAATCACCTCCTGTGATAAAGGTTTTCCATCAACCATGCTTAAACAGCGTTGGCATGATTTATTGATGATAATCAAACAATTTGTCACCTGCGAAGGCAGGTATGGGTTTGTGTTTTTACACCACCTTCGTTTGCTTATGGTTTTATGGGTTATCAGCTCAATATGCCTTATTATTTGCATAGAAGCCTGTTTAAAATGTCAAATAAGTACAAGAGAAACCAGGCAGATAGTAGCCTTTTTCATTATGGGCTGGTGAAGCTTATTGTTGTCTGTCATTTGAGTCTACGCGGAGATTGTTGGAGAAATTTCATTGCTCAGAATGATTTTGAGGATTCGAACCCTCCACAGGTCGAAAAACCAGTGGTGAGCAAGGTTAAGGGTGTAACCCCAGTACCCTATAGCATCCTTCTACCTAAACCCTTGGTCGGCCCACCTATCGACCTGCCCCACTCTGTGACTAAGGGTGTTCAGACTGTTAAGCCTATGGGTAAAACTCCTAAGGCGAAACCCACTGCAAATGCTAAATTGAAGAGGAATGCTCGTTTGATTTTGTGAATGGAAAGAAATAAGCCAAAAATCCTTGTCGATCCAAACCCTATTGTGTTGGGTGAGGACTCTGATTCGGAAGTGGAGTGTTTCTTGGCTAGCGAATACCCCTATTCGGAAGGTCTTTGTGTCGAACCCTCATATGACTTTGTGTCAAACCTACCCCCTTGCCTACAGGATGACCCTAACTACCCAGGCATTAAGCTACCTTGTGAAGCCCCCGGTCGTTTATCCAAACCCCCTCCTGCTCTGTCTAAACCTACAGTGCCACCCTGTGATCAATGCAGCTCGTGGTTAGAGAGATATTATCTTGATGTTCCGATTCTACAGTCCAGAATTCACTCTTTGGAGGACCAAGTTGCATTGCTTACCAGTCAAAAGGCTAAGCTACAAGCCACTGATAAGAAACAAAGGACGACAGGCTCTATCTTGTTTAAAAATGTGGAATCGGCCACGGCTGTGGTGAATTCTAAGCTGGCGTGATTGGTTTGCCTCGTCGTCACACAGGTATGTGTAATATCAATCATTTTTGTAAATAGTATGAGTTTATATAACGATTTGAATTTTGTTTTGAATAGCTCTGTTCACAGCATTGATTGGTTTCGTTACATTGTATGTATTCTATACATGGCTTTGCTTTGACTGAATGGAAATTTGTTATTCTAAGTTTAGTTTCTATTGGATTTTAATCGATTTGATTGATCTTGGTGTGGATTTGAGTTGTGTGATTGAGTTAAAATAGATTCTATGTTGTCAATTGAAGTCGTTGTATCTGTTCTAGACAGGAGTTGTTTCTCATATTTCAATTTTGAACACAATCGTATTTCGTTTCGATTTCGTTGTAATGCATACGCTATGATTGGCAATAATTTTGATATGGTTAATTGTTATGGTTTTATGTCCCATTTGATTTTCGACCAACAGGAATACAATTCGGGTTATTTTCAATATGATCCTGCTAAAATACATCTAAATCAATTCATAACGGTTATGTGAAAAACCCAGCCAGTGAATACGCATTGGTTTACTACTAGCTCGACTCTGTTATCAGTTGAATTCATATTTGCAATGAATATTCTGTTTCAATTGGATTTGTAAAACGAGATTGGATTCACGATCTATTTCTATGTTAAACTGAGTTATGATTCGTTTTGAAATAAATGATTTCGTTCAAAACCAATCGAGCTTATTTGCCCATTTTACAATAACCAATTATCACTTATGTCGATTTTATTGTGATTGTGGTCAAAGCCAAATCGATCTGGTTATGATTTTGTATGAAAACGATTCTATCTGATCCTATATCCTGTTGTTGGAAAAACACAACGTTGCATATGATTTGTTTGATTGTATTACTTTCAAATTGGAGATGAAACGATTTGTAAAACTATTGGATTAGATCGTATCATATACGATATGACTCATCATCGATTTACATTGGTTATGAAACTGTCTTATTACTGTTCGACCCGATTTTATGGTAACAGAAAAACAGAGTATTCTTACTCCTGTTTTCGATTGAATCACTTTTGATTTTGTTTAACGTTGAATGATAAACTCATTTGAATATTGAGTGATT
>JZKD02S1632172.1:108553-120551 GCA_000966675.3 Picea glauca | reverse complement strand
TTGTTTAGTATATTTGTTAGTATTTTTAGTTAGATATATATGTTTAGTATATTAGATTGTTTAATTTCAGTAAGTTTTATTTCTTATTTATAAAAAATCAACAAAAACATATCTCCCTGTCATAGGGAAAAATATAATGAGTTTTGTAGGTTTTAATTAAATCTGTAGTTTGTTTATAGTGTACATTTGTGAATAAGTAATATTGCAGCTAGTAATTAGATAGTTGATTTGAGTTATTATAATATTAATTAGTAGATTGTATATAGAATAGTTAGTAGTTTAGTTTAGTTTTATTTTAATTTGTTTAGTTAGTTTAGTTTGTTTTATTTATTGTTAGTTTGTTTATTTATTTTTATTTATTGTTAGTTAGTTTAGTTTGTTTTATTTTGTTTTAGTTAGATTAGTTAGTTTAGATTATTTTTCTCTTTGGTTCTCTTAAAGACCTTAGAGCGGCCAATGGAGCCGCTAAACCCGTCAGGGTGGTTCATTCCAAATGGCTTGGGTTATTAGACAACCCCGGACCGGCTCCACTCTCTCAGTTGACGAACGGTCAATTTCGCCCGTCAACAAAATTATATTTAAATTTGTTTTAGATAAACCTAATCTAATTAGAAGACAGATATTACTGAAAAAGAATTAATAACATAGTACTAATAAAGATATGTAGAAACAGTCTTTACAGATATCATAGATATCGCTTCACTTCCAGTGTACGTCCATAGCCCCGATGAAATTATCTGCATACCCCAAATTGAATTTCCTTTCACCACTTCCTATTTGATTAATTTGAGATGAGAGAAATCATTTATGAATTTCCTTTCATCATCTCCTTTTAGACAAAATGGGGGAAATCATTAATGAATTTTATTTCACCATTCTTTTTTAAAATTTTACTTTATTGCTTAGAAGTGGGGGCAACCAATGTGTTATAAAACACAAGGGATGATATTTGTTTTTGATATAAAATAAAATTGTACTACCTACACGTATAAGTGTACTCTAAGATTAATTTTCTTTCAATTCTAACTATACCTTCTCCTAAAGGTAAAATTTATATGCTTGAGTTTTTATGATTAAAGTTTTACCTTAATAAAAATTAATCAACTTTAGTCTAATATCAAAGCATAATTTTCAAAAGATTACCTTAAACATACTTTTTCAATTAAAATAAATAAATGAATTAAAAATTTCACCAAACTTGTAAAATAGCATGTTTACGTTTTTATTCCATTGATTAGAGTTATCAGATCCATAAAGATTCAAGTAACATACAAAGGTTTATCTTTATTTATGCAAAATAAACAAACTAAAGCACATACTCACTTACATAGTTTGTATAGATTGGAAAAAGAATTATTTATATACTAAAACCAAATAAATCTCAAATATAAAATTATTTGCATACAATGTCTCCTATTGTAATCTAAGTGAACTTAACTTGGTTATGTATAAGCAAACTTCCAATGATACCAACTGAGCATTTCATTAATTCAATTGTAAACTATTTCTCTACAAATGATTGATAAAAACAAGAAGGATAATTGCAGTAGAAAAGTGATGAGCAACTTACCATGCAATTCATATACATATTTACAGTGAAAGAATGATGAAAAACTCTCATTAACTTATGACTCCAAGAAGATTGTTGAAGGATCTTCATATTGATAAGAAAAAAGTACATGATTATCCATAGGACTATCATCCTAGTTCAATAAGCTAAAATCCTTTTCTAGGATCTTTGTTCTACTAATGAGATAAGGTTGTTCCAGTTGAATGAAAACACTCTGCTCTATTTTCATTTCTTCATTAATCATTTTAGTTTTCTCCTTCCGATAATCTAAGAAATAAATAAGAGGAATCTACAAGTCGCTTATATTAACACTGAGAATTTCAATTAAAATTTCTTCTTGACAAACTTCCTCAAACTCAATTTTATCGTCATCATATTTTGGCTTACTGATTTCATGATGATTTATATCTGCTAAAAATGATATTGATTGTTTCTCTTGAGTTTCAACATTAGTTTCCTCATAATCATCCATTGAAGGAACATAATTATATAATAATGTTTGAGGAATATGCTCTATAAACTTATTTTAATTTTTAAAAATAGAAATCAACCTTTCATCATGTAATTCATTATCAACATTTTCATATAAATCATAAATTGGGATATCACTATCTTCAAAAGATGAATCTATATGTTCTCTACTGACAAGTTGATCTCAACATGTATGCAAAATGGTAAGATCTCCATCATGTTGATGATTAAACATTTCATGAATGTCTTCTTCATGTGGACTTTCTAATATTTGAAGAGAATCTTCTTGTAGTTTTTTGGAATTATAATCATACTTTTCAAAGTTATTTTGCCTACAAGAAAATTCATTACCAATTATTTGCATCATTGGTTCATCAATTGGTTGTCTAGAACTTTTTCCTTTCTTAAGAAGATATTGATGATCTTTCTCAAGCACAAGAATGTCTTTTTGTTCACTATAATATTGGCCTTTATTCTCCAAAGTAGGAAAAATAACTATACCTCCTTGAATATTTTAAGATGCATTCATTTCAGAACTATCCAGAGGTTTTTCTTCATTCAAACTTGCAGTAATATCTTCTTCATCCTCAATGTTGTAGTAAACTTGTTCTTTCAGCTCTTGGTCACATTCTTCATAACAGTTTAAATTAGTATTCTGAATATAATGTTGATCTTGAAGAAAATATATAAGAGAAGAAACCATAGTTTTCGAAAACTCATTCTCATTGTGACTTTCCTTTTCTTTTTCATTTAGATCTATTTCAATTTCATCATTAGCAATTTCTCATTCTTCCTCATTAATGCAAGAATCAACCTCTAAATTCTGAAAAAATAATAATAATAATAACTCAAATTCTTCACAACAGTTTCACGAAAAAAATCAATTGGAAAGATTATTTTATAATAAGAATGAAACATAGCATGAAAATACTTTAATGGAGATATATTTTCAGCAGGTAAAGACTTGTACCATTGTCGAATATCTTCAGACAAAGATCTCAAAAACATTTTCACTAAAACATCTTCATGATAGATATTCAGTTGATACATGCAAGCATGAAAATCATTTAAGTGTTGTGCAAGACTTTCCTCGTCATCTATACTAAACACATGAAGGTAATCTATCCAATCTTCCATATTAGGCACAACATTAGGATAACCAGGTATATTTGAAAAATCAAACGGTGCATACCTTGCAGCGATTTGAGAATCAAATGAACTTGACATATTGAAATTAGTGGAGTCGCCAATGAATAATATGGATTCTTCATACCATGTAGTCGTCAAGTGGATAATACTCAAGATCATGCGTGTGTCTTCTTCTGTTCACCATCAGAAATTAGATATGTTCAATGTTGTACTCCTAGGGAAGATAAGTCTTTCAAATATGTTCTCCGGCAATGGCACCAAAAATATGTTGTTCCTGAGATTGTTCTAGGCCCAAAGAACAATGTCAAGGAATCTCGTCATAATAATTCAATTGATTATAAGACTTTATGCCCTAGTCTTGAATCTAAGATTTCAATAAATAATTATCAGAAATAAAGAGGTATGATCTCATTAATTAAGTTCTTTTGAAATTCAATAGTATGAAAGGCACAATGAGATAAAAAAAAAAATTGAAAGCAATAAAGTATCCAATAAAGATAAATATTACTCTTTGTCCAATAGAAGAAATAACATGAAGAATTTGTGTGTGTTATGAAACTTCTTAGAAATTATAAACAAATTATCAAAGTGTGTGTCTTATTTTACTCACAGTAAAATAGAGGAAAGATTGTACCTCAATAATCATTTTGAAACTTACTGCAATGGAAGTTGTGCCAAATTGTAGCACTTATAACACTAAAAAAATGATATGAAGAAAATAGTTTATGGAAACAAAGGAAACTTGAAACAAGAAATACATAAACTTAAGAAATGAAAACTAGGATTCTCTTTCTCTTTGTAAATGAAAATTTTATTGAAAATCTTCCTTGTGTTTGTAGCATCAAATCCCCCTTTACAAGTGAATGTCCTCTTGGATCTTAGACCCCTATGACCAAGATAGAAAGGTGCTAACTTTGAACATTGACATTCTTTTAAATGAAGCTAAACTAGTCAAGGAAGAAGAAGAAGAAAGTATGAGTACCTTTTTATGAAGTTTGTCCTCGCTTAGTCTAGGTTGATATTGATCTTCAAGTCTTTTAACGAGTCCTGCAATCCAATAAACAATGAAAACAAAGCATACTTCCTATTCTACAACGATTAGTTTAAAACTAGATTCATCCAAAGAGACAAGTCCATGCAAATGTACACAAACTTGAAGGAAACAGGCCAAGCACATGTATTAATGAGAACAAAACAAGGTCCTTACAAAATGTAGATGCATATGTAGCAGACTCACCAAGTCCTCCTTGTCCAACCCCTGGCTGGAACGATCCACGATCAAAATGAAAATACTTTTCATTGATTATTCTCCCTTTTTCACCATGAGAATTCCTCCTTATATAGGCTTTGAGAGGCTCAACCACCTTAGATATTCTTGGGATAAGTTGAGGATATGATTCCATCAGTTGTGGGATTCCCCTTAGATCCATCCTTGAACTTGGATTCAAGCCAAACTGACCCGGATGCTTCTCATTTTTCCTTAGAGATAAGGGAGATTTGTCCCATTATTTTCTTAACAGATCGGTGCTCCCTCAATGTTGGCCACAGAGCATTGCAGTGCTCCCTGCTAAGAGGACAAGGAGTGCTAGTTCTCCTTTCAATTGGGAAGGGGAACGTTGATCTCCAAAAATATTTTTAGGATGGTAATTCCTCAACGTAAAAGCTTGTAAACTTCGCCAAATGATATATTTCCTTCTTCTAACAAGTCTTAGAGAATGTCCCAAGTGTTATTATGATGTCGTTTGCGATGTGACACATGTGAGATGAACATACAACTTTTGCGACACTTGTGACAAAATTGCAACACTTGCGACAATGATAATGAGACATTGTCGAAGTGAGTAATTTTGATGTGTAATAGATTTCCCCCCAAAGTGTGAGGTCAAAAGAAAGAAACTGATGACTGAATTACTTTGTATACTTTTCGAAGCAAGGGTATGGAGTCAGAGAAACTGGTAGAAGCTGCAAACAACCATCAGACAAATGTTATGACATGTTTCAAACCCAAGGCAGGCATACCTATGCTTGAGTGATAAAGGACTTTTTAAGGTATGGTCACCACTAAATACACTGTGGATCCATAATTATATTGACTTAAGGGTTTAGCCACCAAATATACAATGTGGATCTATACTTCCATGACATGAATTGATTGTAGCCACAAGAATTACACAGTGGATCTATGTGATGACAAAACATAGACACGGACCAATACAAAGTGGATGTATGTGACAGTATATATATATATATATATATATATATATATATATATATCAATTTGCTCAAATTATCTCCTTTCGCAACCTGGGTAAAGTAGATATCAGAGTGAACACTCAACCCAGGGTCTTCTTACCGATCTCGATGTGGCACAAATCTAGCCATGTGAATAGATGTTTTGATGTCGAACATGGTAGAAACCACTTGATTACCGGTCATTGAGGTAAACCGTTAACAAGTGTGAGGGAAATCACCATTGATGTCAATGACTCCCAAGGTACCCTAGTACAATCCAACGAATGTGAATATATGAGTTGAAGTCGAACATGCTTGGAATCATCCAATCAGAGGTCAATGATGCAAACCCATTGTCGGAAGTGAGGAGGCCTGCCATTGAGGCATGCAAGTCCCAAGGTACTAATTGGTTTCTAAGTCTAATTCCTGGATAATGTGTTGAAGTCGATAGGAAAAGACTCGTCGAAGGAGGGCCTTGATGTATCCCCCATCATTGACACGAAACTGACATAGAGATGTAAGATGGTGAATCAAATGATTATGGACTGACACGGGTATTGAAACTGGAAATTTGTGATGGTTGAATATTGAGGCAGATACTTCCCTTAAACATTGAGGTACGAATAGTAGAAACACGACATAGACCAAAACATGATGTAGTGGATATTGTGGCTTTCGTCGGGTGACCCAAAGGAGTAAAGAAACTTGGAGGATTAGTTATGTGAAGAGGTTTAGCAGGTTGAAAATGTATGTAAAGACAATGTGTCATGTTCAAGGGTGACTGCAAGAGTGACATGTGATGATTCCAAAAAATTGCTTGGCTTTCTTCCTTCAACTTTTTCCCCCATCCAGATAGACGAGTACCTCTTTTTAATTTAACGAGCTCGAGGAGGGTAACACATGCTCTATATAACTCACCTTCAGTAAGTCCCTCTTCCTTTGTTTAATGAACTAGAAGAAGTAAGGGTTCGTTCCATATGGGCCCTTCAATGTGTAGTTTAGCGAGTCCAGAGAAGAAAAAATCAGTGATTTTTCATGTTTAGAGTGTCTGAAAAGAACTCAAAGGAGACTCTAGGGTTGTCCTTTTTCATAATTTTAGTCTCGCGAGACCGAAAAATATATAAACTACCACTCGAAAGACACCATTTCAAACCTTTTAATGAGTGTGAAAGGAAGCAAGATCACTTGGCAATCTTTTCATGTTTAGAGAGTCTGAAACGAGATTAAAGGAGACTCCAAGGGGTTTATTTTTTTTATCACCTTTACGAGTCTGAAAAAGTGATAAAAGTATACTTGATTACATTCTCATGTATTTACAAGCACGAGAAAGAACAAAGACTAATCTCGGTATTGGTTTCATTTTTACACAAGCTTGAAACAAAATTAAACTTATGCTTGTAAATTCCCAACGTAATTTCCAAAGGTAGGGATACCCATGGATGGTTGGTACTTTGCCCCCATCTTGAAAAACTAGTGGCATAACTCCAAAATGATAATCAAAGGCTGGATACATGCCCCCGAATATTCAATTCATTCACCTACTTTGAGGTTGTCACCAATTTATGTACTAGATGGAGAAAAAGGATAAGGGATGATGAAATTAAGGTTAAATACAAGACTTGACGAAAGACTCAACTCGACATCTATGAGATCTAGATAAAGACTCAACTTGAGGGGAGAGATAATTGTTTCATGTTTTAACAACCTTGACATAGGAAAAGAACTATGCTCAGGACCTATGTTTCATTTTTTAATGATCTTGTCACAGAGAAGAAAAACTATGATCATGGCTCTGGGTTCAATCCTCAGATTGTTGTTTCATTTTTTAATGAGCTTGCCACAGATAGGAAAAATGTGCTTGAGACCTCTATTTCATTTTTTAATGAGCTTTCCATAGAGAAGAAAACCTATTCTCAAGGATTTTGTTTCATTTTTTAACGAGCTTGCAACAAAGAAGAAAAACTATGCTCATAACCTCTGCTTCATTTTTTAACGAGATTGACACGGAGAAGCAAAACTATGCTCATAGATTATGTTTCATTTTTTAGCGAGCTTTCTACAGAGAGGAAAAATATGCTCATGGATTTTGTTTCATTTTTTAACGAGCTTGCCACAAATAATTAAAACTATGCTTGTTACCTCTTCTTGATCATGGCTTCCAAGAGGATAATGTGTTGGAAGGAAACCATGTCAAGGGAAAAAAATTGGTCATGGCTTCCAAGACATCTTCACTGGATGGAAGAACAATTCTCTAGAAGGAACACATGTCAAGTGTCACGTCAGGGGTAAGGAGATCATTCTCTACTATCCCTATCGAAGAGATCACCATGTCAAATACCAGATATAAGTCATAAGAGGTTGCGCTTATAGTGAGAGGATCATCTTCATTGGTAGCTGAAGGCATGGGAGATAATGCCACATAATTGACATGTGGCAAGGGCGATAATGTCTACATATAAGAACTGTTTAGGGAGGTCATTGGGTTGGTAATCAAGTCATGACCAATGAATGAAAGTTGATCAATATCCACAATTATTCCATCATAAGAGAAAGATATCACACGAAAAAGAGTGGACACAATAGCTTTCATGGCATAGACATAATCTCACCCAAGGAGTAAATCTAAATCCAAAGGGTCCTTGACTACCATAACATCAATAAAGACAATTTTCCCTCCAAAAGTTATGGGAAATTGATGAAGGAATACTAAAGGGTGATTGGTTCTTTTGTTAAAATCTAACAGATTCTACGTAATTGGTACAATCTGAGGATAACCTAAAGCTTTCCAAGCAATAGAGGATAAAATAATAATGGACGCACCTTCATCTATCAGTTTCTGAGGAATGTTTTGACCACAAACCTGTTGTTATAATATAATGGATGTTCTCGTTTAACCATAGACAATATCACTATTGTCACCCAACCATGGGTCGAATCCACCCCTGAGCACCTTAACCTTAATAGAGAAACACTCTAGAAGCAAACTCTAGGCTAGATAGCCAAACAAAGGGTGGCTCACCTTTCTCCAAGGATATCACACCAAGAAAGAGCTAATCAGATATTCCAAACCATAACCAAGAGATAGTCCAAGACAAAACCGAAATCTGCTAGGTGCAGTCGCTGCAACAATAGCTTTCCTCCAAACTTGCGCACAAACTAGCCAACTGCAGTGTGCACAAGTACTTCTTCTGCAATTCTGAGAATGCCTACCAGAATGAAGAATGACCTCCTATATTTATACTAAAACTGGCAAACTGCATGGGCCAACTTCTCATTCTGGGTGCCTATTTACTTACTATATAATATTTCCTTTAGACGACTTCTTCTCTTGGAGGCTAATAACCTAATACAAGTTATCCTCATGAGATGACTTGTCTTCTAGGGTTATTAGCCAACTAATTAGGGTTTCTTCTTGCTTCTTGGAATATTCTATTCTTGTCAGGTTTACACGTGGAGGTAAATACCTCCCGTAGCTACCATAATATCAACACTCCCTCCTAGCTAGGGAGGTATTGAAGGTAATGTTCTTGAGAAAAAACATACCATTCACCCGGTAGCATCAACATAGTCATATAGACTATCTCATGATTAGATCATGAGCACCATCATCATTATCAGTTTAATTAGTTGCATCCTCTCTCAAAACCATACTCTATCTGAGTAATCAGACATGATGTTGGATGAGTCACTCACTCCACAGAGTAACACAAGAGCCATTCTTCTAATCTAGACATATGTCCTAGAAGAATAAATGTCTCTGACTATTTTTTCATCTGGGAAATCTCTTTCCATTGATCATCCATCTAACTGATAATCATTTCCAACACTACTGATAGTATTCAAGGCAATCGGAACAATGCCACTCAATAGAACACAACTGTGTCTATCCATAGTAGTACACAACTAAAATCCAGCGGTACGCTGCCACACCAAGTAGCACACAAATACTTGATCAGTGACATATAGTCATAATCAGTGGAACACATCCACCACAATAGTATACATCTACTGTTCGGAGACATACAGTCTCCATAACAATCATATCATCAACCTGCACAGAAAAATATTGTTATGATATAAATTGAATCATCTGGGCCATTCCTCCACTCACATCTGTGAGATCTGGAAGAGCATATTCCCTTAGAAGGTAAAACATCAATGATGATCTATCTGGACTATTCTTCTCAAGCAAGGAAGAATAATTGTCCCGATTTCTGAGCTTGGACCATTCACCTATCTGGGCCATTCCTCCAGCACTAAACAAAGTGAAACCTGGAGAGAATGAATCTTCCCGAGGGAATGATTGTCCGGACCATTCCCTAGGGAAATCATTGTCCTGCACCAACCTCCAAAATGGACCATTCTTCGAAACTGCTCACAATTGTGAGCTTCGAAAGAATGAATGCCCCATGAGGCAGACCAGTCTTCTTGACCACTACTAAGAGTAATACTCAAGAAGAGATAATGTCCTAGACCATTCCTTATGTTAACCACAAGGGGAATCATTTTCTCTGGTACATCAACAATCCATCGAACCATTTTCATTACGAAAATGACCATTCAATATGGACCATTTTCTGAACTGGAAAATGTATGTCCATCAGAAATCTCAAACCACTTTTCGAACTGGAAAGGAACTTCTCATCCTGGACCATTTTTCAAACTGAAAAAATGATTGTCCATAAATCAATAACACATCAGTGCTCCCTCCCAACCTAGGAGTCATATCATCCTTTTTCAATAAGGAAGTCATCTCCATGAGCTCCAACTTGAGTACACAAACTCTTTCATCTTGAACAGAGGCTTTACCAAAAATGTCTGCTTATCTTCTCATATGTGGAGATATGTATTGGAGAACCACTTTCTCTTTTCTGGAATTCATCACAGAGAGTGTAATGCTTGATCTCAATGTACTCAGGTCTTTCTAGAACACTGGTTTTCTCTTAAGGCTTCATATAGCTTTGATCAATGTAGTATATCTTTGTTGGATTCATCTTTTGTTTCATGCTAGCTCATAACATCGTGGCAAGGCTCAAAATGGAATATATCTATGAGAGTTTGTCATGGATTATCAATCCATCATCCTAGATTTCTAAGTAACCATTCTGATACAATATATTTTTTATAGAAATCTTTTCATTATGATTTTGTTGTGTATTGAAGGCTCTGCACCAAGTTGTTTGAATCCATACAGTATCTTCTTCCATCTGCATACAAGGGTCTCTTTTTGGTATACCTCAAATCCTTTGAGGTTGTTGTACATGTAAACTTCAACCTATGAATATTGCGTACGATATAATGGCTCATGTAGACATATGTCTGGTTTATAATCAATCATCATAGTCTTCTCCCTCCATCTGGGAGAACCTCTAGTTCTAGATCTTGCAGTGATTTTATTCATAAGTCTTCCATACATTGTTCTTCATCACAACTTTCAGTTCCTCTATTTGATTGCTTTTAGTGATTTCATATCAGGCTGGTATTCATGTGATTCTCGATACACTGGCTGGTTGTTCTATCTTTTCTTTCTCTCTTGGAATCTTCATGTTCTTCCTCATGTTTCTCTTTAGATATTGAGTTCATGGAGTTTTCTATAGATTCCATGCTCTAAAGATTCCAACTTATTTCTTTCATCATAGGGTTATGGATGTGGATTGACAACCACAAATTACTTTAAGGCTTCTTTTCGAAGAAGACTTCTTCTGAAGCCACATTGAACACGTGTTTCTTTTCATGGTTGCTACCATGGATAGATACTTCATCATCTTCAATGGATCATATAATTTAGGATTATCTCCCTCCTAATCCTCGCTTCATGCATGAATGCATGTTCTTATTTTGATAATATAATCAGCTTTCTCCATCTAGGAGAGTCCATGCTTTTGTCTGCATCCTTATTTCCTTCTGCAAAGTGTCACAAATATTTTTCCAATTTCCTCTTGATTGCTGACTTCTTTCGGTCTTTACTTCTTCTAGGTTTCTTCAAGATAGATTCTGATAATAACTTCCACATGAATTATTACTAGGGGTTGTTGATGTACTTCATCCTTTCATGTGTATTGTCTGACTTGTAGTAATCCTTATCTTGTTGTTCTTCCATAAGTATAGTTTATCTTTGAAGAAATAGATATGCAAGATATGTACAGAAAACATGGTATGTACAAGAACTATGAAGAGTGTTGTTTACCTTGTCTTAGAAGAGGAACTTTGTTTCAAATTGCTTAATCATCTTCGCATGTTCCTTTTCTTTGACAACTAATGCTTCCTGTGTATCCTTACTTTTCTTTGACAACTAATGCTTCATGTGTCTCCTTCCTTTTCTTCAGCTCAGGACAATGATTCTTGTAGTGACCATACTTTCGACAGTTGAAGCATTGTATTTCTGACATATCTTCCTCTTGATTTGGATTCTTCCTTGAACCAAACTTCCTTTTGTTCCTGAAATTATTGAATCTTGTTGTGAAGGATTGATCATCATATTTATTTTGAGGTTTCTCTTTTGCACTAATCCTTGATTCTTCTTGTGCACAACAAGTCCAAAGTTCTTCGAATGTAGGATACTCCTTCCTTGTGTTC
>JZKD02S1632172.1:59785-87730 GCA_000966675.3 Picea glauca | reverse complement strand
TATAATGTCGAGGGGGGGGTTCGATATGGATCTTGAGCCATAGATATGAGCATGCTAAGATCAGTCGCTCATATCCACATGCTTCTTACCACATCACACCAAAAGGTCACATCATTCATCCGACTTAAGATAGAAACCATTTTGTGGGTTTTTTGCCCACTTTCTTTCATTTCTTTTGCCAAAATTCCACTTCCTAGGGAAAACTCCCCGATCAATCATGTGTATTAACATTAGGCTCCATGGGGGATAGATTCATCCCTACGAGGCTCTAAGAACTCTTTTGTAGCTTCAGTGCTTTACTATTGGGTTGGAGTCATGTATAAAACCGAAAATAAAAGAAAAAACAATATTTACAAAGAGGTGGGAGCCACTCCTAGCTCAAGTAATGAACTTCTTCAGAAAATGCTCATTTACAGGGCCACCAAAAACTTCATCACCCTCCAAATTTTGCAACATGTAAGTGTTATTTCGAAATTTCTCAGAGATTTTGAAGGGTCCTATCCACAAGGCCTCAAATTTTCCATGCTTTCCCCTATCCTGCTTAGATGCATCCCACTTGAGTACTATATCTCCCGGTTGGAAATCCTCTTTCACGAATTTCTTGTCAAAAGCCTGCTTAATCCTTTGTTGATGTTCATGTGCTTTGTCCATCATCTGATTTCTAGTTTGCTTCACTTCTACCAGTTTTTGTATTCTTCTGATCATATCATCAGGCTCCCCTTGGTAGTCTTGGAAGAATTTCTCCACCGTCAAGGCCAGTTGAGAAGGAAAGATACCCTCAAATCCATACACAAGTTGAAAGGGGGAGACACCAAGAGACCTCTTAGTCATCACCCTATCATCCCATAGAGAAAAATTGAGATTTGAATCCCATGCTTTCGTGTTGTCCTCCAACAGTCTTTTAATAATTTTTATAACGCTTTTGTTTGAAGATTCAGCCAGTCCATTCCCTTGGGGATAGTAAGGAATTGAGTGAATTAGTGAACTTCCAAATTGTTCATAAAATTTGATCAAAGGTTCAGCCTTGAAAGATGCAGCGATGTCAGTGATGATTCTGTTCGAAAAACCAAATCTTGCTATAATGTCTTCAAGAAAACCAATCATTGCCTTGTGAGAAGCACTCCTTGTGGGGATAGCTTATATCCACTTGGTGAAATAATTTGTTGTGGTTAAGATCCATCGTGTTGACCACTTGAAGTAGGATGAATTTCCCCAATAAAGGCCAAGCCCCACTGCTGAAAGGGCCTTGAAGCTACCACAGGCTTCAATGGAAGAGACTTGAGTTGCTGCTTCCCAGAAAATATTCGACATTTAACACAAGCCCTAATTTCCGCATAGACATCAGTAAATAGAGTAGGCCATAAGTACTCGGCCATGAGAATTTTATAGGTTTTGGTTCACCAGAAATTATATCCTCCACAGAGGCTATCATGAAAATCAAAAATAATTTTTTGGGCTTCCACTGGGTCTAAACATATCATAAGTACTCCTAGAGGGTCTTTCCAATACAGGACCTGGTCAATAAGGAAATATTTGATTGCTTTGAGCTTTAAGTATCCTGCCTTGCTTTTTCCCATACCATCTGGAGGTTGCAACTCCTGTAGAAAGAAGATGATGTCTTTGTACCAGATGCATCCTACCAATGGAGGGTTGACTTGTGGACCTGAATGAGACAATTCAACTTGCTAATTTTCTGAGCAGGCTCTGATGAAGTTGACCCCCAAAGACTTTCAATTTGACTTAGCTAGTAACTTGGCTATGCCTTGGCCTTTAACTAGTTTCGTAGGATTTATTTCCAGATCAAACTCAAGGATTTTGGCAATCCACTTGCTCCTTCATCCATCTATGTTAGGCTGAATGAGAATGTCCTTCACAAAAGCTGAAGGAACATATTCAATGATATTTGAATGCAGAACATAAAATCGGAAATATTTGAGAGCTATTACCAAGGCATAGGCATGTTTCTCCATGATGTCATATTTCACCTCTGCATCTCTTAGTGCCCTGCTGAAAAATGAAATAGGTTGCTCCAGCCCTTCATTGTTTTTCTGCAATAAAACAGTTGCCACTGTATCAAAAGAAGAAAAAGAAAAAATCAGAAAATCTTTCGAGTAATGAGGACTAATAAGCATCGGTGCCTCAGTCAAGGCCTTCTTTATTTGTTCAAAATAATTTATGGAATCGGTTGTCCATTTTACTTCATTTCCCTTCCTGAGCATGGTTTTTATGAGCTTTACCATTTCAGCAAAATTGGAAACAAACCTTCTCGGGAAAATAATTTTTCCCAAGAAAGACTGGACTTCTTTCCTGGATCTTAGGATTGATAAGGCCTAGATTGCTTCTACCCTTCTAGGATCAATCCTGACCCCATCAATTGATACTATGTTCCCCAGTAATTTCCCCTCTTTCAAGGCAAACAATGATTTCTTGGGATTTAAGGAAAGGCCAAATTTCCTGCATTTTAAGAAGACCCTTTTCAAATGTTCATAATGTTGTTTACCAGACTTGGAGAAAAATGTAATGTCATCCAAACAGATGAACACAAATTTATCCCTTTCTCCAATGAAGGCGATGTCCATGGCTCGTTTAAAGGTTTCCCCTGCGTTCATCAATCCAAAGGGCATCTTAGCATACATGAATGTACCCCAAGGAGTGGTGAAGGTGGTTTTTTCTCTATCTTCGGGTAGGACAGAGATTTGATTATAGCCAGAAAAATCGTCAATCATGAATATCCTTGATGCACCAGTCACCCTATGTAATATGTGTTCCATCTTAGACAAGGGGTAATTGTCCTTCTTTGAGCTATTATTCAAGTTTCTGAAATTGACACAAAGCCTGATTTCCCCACTTTTCTTTCTCATTGGGACCAAGTTGACCACCCACTATGAATACCTCAAAGGCATGTTGATCTGGGCATCCAGCAGCTTCTTCACCTCTTTCTCCATGATTAGCAGCAGCATAGGATTTATCGGCCTCAATTTCTACCTGAACGGATTAGTTTCCTCCTTCAGTGAGATTTTATACTCAATGACACCTATGTCATAAGTCCTGAGATATTCATATGTCCATGCGAACACATCAGCAAACCCTCTCAATAGCTCAGCATGTTTGGCCTTCTGCTCCTTTCACAAGTTGCTTGACAACTTTACAAACTTAGAATTTTCATCTGTACCAATGTTGCATTCGGATATGTCATCATCATCAAGCGACCTTCTAGTTTTCACTGCCACATCGTTACTGTCAAAAATTATTTCCAAAGGAACTAGTCCCTTCGAAATGTGATTTCTTGGTAACTACACAATGTGATGATTAGTAATTTTCTTTAAAAAAACATCAGTATGGAGATTATTTTCAGAATCATGATCTTGATCTATGTGTAATGTAGAAAATTCATCAACAGTTTCCAGGAACCTCTTGATTTCAAGATCACCCTCTAATACCTTCCAATGTTTGACATTGTCAGGTATAGAGGGTCTATATTTTACCTCTACATCATACCTGAGTCTAGGTGGTAGAGGGAATCTAAAATTTCTTGTTGAAATAGCCAAAGAATCATCCATTGTGTTCTCCTCTCTCGGAATAAATGAAATGTTGAAAGCTAGGAAGAAACTGTCAACTAGGTCCCACACTTCATTCCTATAAGATCTGAGTCTAGGATACTTGGCTTGGTAAATATTTATGATCAGATTGATAACCAAATCAACATCTACAAACACATATATTTCTTTAATTCCCATATCTTTCACAGCCCTCAATCCCAAAACAAGAGCTTCGTACTATGCCATGTTATTGGTGGTTTCAAATTCTAATTTGTAGGACAAAGGTGTGGTCTCTTGAGTGGGTGAAATAAGGACTACTCTAGCACCAGCACTCACCCTGGATGAAGCTCCATCAAAAAACATTTTCCAAACAACGTTGATGGGAGAGGGAACTTCAAGAAGAGAAGTGGACTGTTTTCTGAGTTTTAGAGGAGGTTTGGAAGCATCAGTGAGTTGTAATAAAATAGACCCCAAATCAGTGTCAAGTGAAAATATAGCATGGTTGGTGGGGTGTGTCTCATCGCTAATAATATAAGCCAACTAAGCTTCCCCATAAAGTCTTCTATGCTCCCCCCTGAACACAGGGATAGTAGCATAGGTGAGGTCCATTTGAAGGGTTCCTCCAAGTCTTTTTATCCATGATCTTAACAAAGGCATGTCAAAATTGGGAGGGACATCATCTACCATAATATCCATGACCACACTTTTCATGGGAAGCTGAAACAAGGTCACAACCAGGTCTTTGATGACCCCCAGACATTGCACTTTCCTAGAGTCAAATGAATACAAATAATGATAAGATTTTGTGATTCCCAATCCCAATTCTTCAATGATTATCCATGGATTGGCATTATGATTGGCATGAGATTATCCATGTATGATTGGCATGAGATTATCATGTATGTTCAGTGATGTGTATAAGGGAGGGGATTAATCACCTCTATCTTCTACCATTGGACCTAATATGACTGCTAGATTTTGATTTTGCAGATTGATTGAGTCTGTGGGATGATTTGAGGGTTCAAGCAGTAGTAGTTTAGATATGCTTCTTTTGAAACCTTCATGCTTGACCAGCTCTGAAATGGGTACAGGGATTCTAATTTTCTGAATTTCATACTCGAAATTAAAAGGGGATGTGGACTTTGGAATTTCTTTCACTTATGGGACCGGAGTTTTAACCATTGGAGAGGGGATTTGAACTTTCTTACCTTTTTCGTCATCTTCTACATCTTTAGTAGGATTTTTTGTTATGGTAGGTCAATCAAGAACATCAGGATTTCATTCTTTATTTTTGGACCTAAGGTTGTATCTGTTCAAGTTGTTGTTGGCCTTGTCCCCCTTGCTCAGCTCGTTTAATTGGTTGTCCATGAGAGATTCCTCGTATGTTGATTGAGTCAAGTAAGGGAAAGAGGATGTGTCCTCAAGATATTGGATTTCTGGATCGAAGTATTCCTCCTCTCCATCATTATTTGCAACAAGGTTTTTTTGGAGAGGGGTCTATATTTTCTGATCATCTCTATCTTTGTTCCTCTATTCCCTTTGGAAAATCTGAGGATCATTTTTATTAGGCCTCCTAAAGTTTCCTTTGTTATCATCATTTTGAGGATTTATGTACGTCTGCTTCCCTTCCAACTCTAATATTTCCATTCTAGCTTAAAGTGATTTTAGTAGCTTGGTTACCTCATCCATTTGAGGGGGAGTAGCGAGGGATCTAGAGGTTGAAACTTTAGACCTCCCCTTTCCTCTATCTCTATCAGCCTTACCCCTGAGTTTGTTCACTGCCAAAATGTTGGATTCCACTTCCAAGGCTGCATATTTCATATGAACCAAGGAAGTAGCTCTTATTTATGTTAATAGGAGGCAAAAATAAAGGTCAAATGAATTAGCATAAGTAATTCTATCAAAGGCTTCTGTAGGCTTTATCTCAGCAGGGATCTTATTGTACATTTTGTTGAATCTTTTGGAGAAATTAGAGACATATTCTCCCTCTTTTCTCCTTAGGGACCCAAACTCTGTGATATAATACATAAAGTCTTTTTTATCCCCCCGTTGTCTCAAGAAGACATCATCTAAATCCTCAATCCTGACAATGAATCCAAGAGCGAGGGAAATGAACCATTTCCTAGCCTCTCCATCAAGTCTATGGACAAAAATCCTCATCCACACATCCTCATCTATGATGACATAGTTGTCAACATAACTGTAGAAGGTTTTTAGGTGCTCTTCTGCAGTTATATCTCCCTCGCCTATGAACTTAGGTAGTTTCTTAAGGTATCCACTAGCAGGAAGGGCATTTAGAGGTTGAGGTAACACAAGAGGGGCGTATCTAGCAGCTACTATAGCATCCATTCTATTTCTGAGTGGATTTTCTCCTGCCATTGGAGTGTGAACAAGAGGAGAACCAGGAGGGAATGGAGTTCGAGCAGGAGACGTTGGGATTGTAGTTATGGGAGAAGGAGGAAACAACTAAGTATCTGGGTTGAAGACTAGAGAACTGGGGGGAACAGAGGCTTATCCTACAGCAACTCTCATAGGGGAAGGGATAGTAAAACCTGGAGTGGGAAAATATCGTAAGGTCCTCGGTCTGATCCATGGAATAACCTCAAGGGAGACAGGAGTGTCAAAACTTTATCCTTCCAAATCGAGGCCAGGGGAGGAGAAAATAGCAGGAAAAATCCCAAAATTTAGGGCTCTAGAAACTCCAACAGATGATATAATAGGAGTAGGAGAAGCAGCTAATGGAGTTTCAGAGGGAGGATGATGAAAATTACCAGAATCACCTGGTTCAACAGCTAAAGTACCTTCTTGAGGGGTCTTTTCCCTTCTGATAATTTTCTCTAGATCAGCTTCGGGTGTAGCTAAAGGCAGTTGTGGGTGAGACCTCATGTGTCTTCCTTTTGGAGCCAGCTGAAATAGTGGAGTCGGACCAGTGAAGTCGTTAGATAGTCGATTCACCAGAAAGTGGAGTTGCCAGGTGCAAGATGCAATCTTTAATGGTACTGAGTTTTGATGCACCTTCAGAATCAGTAAGCTTTTTCATTCTATCTCAGGGAAAATCTTCAATTTGTCCCCAGCAGCGGCACCAAAAATGTTAGCACTAGAAGTCACCTATAGATTATAGAAGAGGTAAGCCCAGTACCCATCATTTTTTTATGTCACAATAAATAAAATTAAAGGAGGTCGAATGGTCGCATACTCAAGAAAATATCTCTTTAACTCAAAAATCTGAACCAGGCAATGCATGAGAAAGTGAGGTATTGATTTAACTTCAGTCAGTAAGTTGTAATAAAGGGTGAGTAGGGAAAGAAAAAGTGAGGAAAGTAGAGGTCTACTATGGACATCCGGTGTTCCAGTAGCCTAAGGAAGAAAAATCTTCAAGAACAAGATCCTATTGGACCTAAAACTTTGGGAAACTGAGAGAACGCTACAACAACACTGCAATCAAACCTCCATTGCAATCACAGCAAATCATGTGAATCCTTCAATCATGAAACTCTCAGTATCATATGAAAAAGAGCGGATAAAGAAATTGACTTAGATTAAACAAGAAGTCTCAAATCTTATTACATAACATAGAACCAAAGCTGCATCAAAACATTACAATTGGGAGCCTAGCTCAATCATCGACACTAACAAAATATGAGAGAGACTCCTATATACTCAGAACAAAATAGAAAAATCTTGCTTGAGCCTTTGCATAGAAGGCATTATGTCTCCATGCTTCCTGGCAGACAGTGCATGTAATCTCCTATCAAACGTGAGCTTCAGTTAGACGCAAGCGTGCTTCAGAACAAACTTGCATAGGAACTGACTTGTTGACAGTCCTTCCTCATGGTTTCTATTTATGGTGGAAATGACGTTCAACCACCACCACCTGCTTCAATAACTGCCTTTCTCAGGATCAGGGAGGCCCAGGTCAACTTTTCACCTGCGGAACTTAGCGGCCTTAGCATTCTGCCATCTAGTTCTGAGTCGGATGCTTGCAAGGGAGGCCTGACAGCAGACGTGAATGTGGATGAAGTGATTGGCATGCTCGGCATGGAAAAGAGGACGAGAGATGTCTAGGTGGATATTCATGGATGGGAAGAGGAGACTGAGAATAGTGTGGGGGCCACAGAAGCAGGGGCTAAAGTGTAATGGGACAGAGGTGATGTGGCATGAGAAGATGATGAGGAGGCAGGGGGAAGGTTGTGGGGTGATAGGTAAGAGAGTGGGGACACGACACAGGTGGAAGTGGGGTGGAGTGAATTGGCATAGGTGGAGGGAGATGAGAAGGGGAGATGCGACAGGTATGATGGTGAGTGGAGGATAGGTGTGGGAAGATAATAGGGAGTGATGAGATAGGGTAAGGGACAGGAATACGGGAGCACTTGTGGAAGACATGTGGCAGAAGGAGCGGGCAACAGTAAGGTAGAGTGGTAAGTGGTCTACTCAGAGGGGGGGGGTAGCAATAAGAGGTATTGAGTGAGGGGGGAGTCTGATTTAATGAGGAAACACCATGATAGTGGGGGAGGCGCACTCAAAAACCACCAACTCATACTCCCCCCTCCCCCGTTAAAGGTAGAATGTCGAGGGGTCCGATATGGATCTTGAGTCGTAGATCTGAGCGAGCCAATATCAGTCGCTCAGATCCACGTGCTTCTTACCACATTGCACCAAAAGGTGAAATCATTCATCTGACTTAGGATAGAAACCATTTTGTGGGTTTTTTGCCCACTTTCTTTCATTTCTTTTGCTAAAATGCCACTTCCTAGGGAAAACTCCCCCGATCAATAATGTGTGTTAACAGATCCCTAGAAATATCTATGACACTAATAAGGTATCGGGGGGATATCCCTTCAACCAACCTTGCATGACCTCGTGATTAACTCTGGTGTGAGAGGAGCCTCCTGATGTTACCAATTATACAATGGATTTCTCCACTCCCTTTGTCAGACACATATGTTGATTTAATTGCCTTGGAGAAGTTTACTCACAAAATCCTATTCCAAGGCACTAAATCCTAAGCTAGTTTGTGCACCCTAGAAAATAAAATCATGACTAATCAATTTTAAATTATAGCCTTAATTTTAGTGGTCGTGCTTACTCAAAAAGGTATGGTAGTGAAACTCGTGATGTTATGACTCGGCAACAAAAGTAAATATGAGTATAATGAAAATTCCTAACTTCAATTTTCAATGAATGATATGCTTCTTAAAAAAAATGCAATTTTCAATTTCAACTCTTCAATTCTGAGTAAAAATGCAAGCTTTCATTACATGCACTAAGCCATTTATAAAGACTCAAAAGATCAAAATTCCAAGCAATGCAAAATGCCTAATATTTTTGTATTTTCAATATAAGAAAAATGAAAATGCATGGATTGAACAGCAACTTGATATATAAAACTCTATTGTATATAGAAACAAACAATTCAAGTAGGATACCAAGCAGCAAGATGATGCAGGAGCATCATACGTAGCAAGCCAAGCAAGCACAAAGGCATAAGACAGCTGGAAAAGCACCAGCGCACATTTTGAAATGTTTTGAAAAATTAATGAGCAGATATTAATGTAATATCTAGGGGAAGCGTACTTACATTTATGTCTTGGAGATATGAACAGGTTTGGAGAAATTACTCTCATCTGTCGGATGTAATATGCATTTAAGTTTGTTTAATGAAAGTAGGTAGATTTGATTTAATAGATTAGACAATTTAGAAGCGTAGGAGGGAAAATGGATATAAACACCCTCACTCTTGTATCATTGTAACATGAACATTATGATCATTTAGAGATTTCATAAGTTGTAGAGTTGTAGCAGAGAACTATAGAGAAGAACCCATGTACAGGAGCACTTGAGTTAATATATAAAACTTTGACTCAATTTTCATGGTGTTATGATGATTATTGTTTACATTTGTTGAATGGTATGTTTACAGTTGATTTGTTTCTCTGTTATGCATTTATCTCAATGTTGTATTGTGTGTATGATTTCATGTTGAATGTATAAAGTCAGAGAGAGGAGAAGAATGAGTTTCAATTGTTTCTCTCCTTGAGAATTCCTACAAGGAGTGCAATGAACGTCTGCAAGGGGTGTGTTGACGAGGGTCTGAGTTTTATCTCAGAAATCTCAGGAGAGATATCGTTGTTATCATATCAACAGAAGTGCAGGTGAAGTACAGAGTTGTGCAAGGTGTTTGCAGACTGGTTGAGGCCTTAGAATTTATCAACTAAGGTGAGGGTTGAAGGACTACTGTTGCAAAAATTGCACAAGGTCGAAGACTCAAATAACGAAAAGTTAATTGAAAGTTTGTCGCAAGGACTGCAAGCAGAATTCCTTTTGGAGGTTTGAATCTGCAAGCGAGAGCTCAGGAGGGATATCACCTTTGAAGTGTTCAAAGGGAGGTGGATATTGAAATCGTCTCGCAGAGGTTAAGTTCAGGTGGAAAAATGCCAAGTCATTTTGGCCTGAGATCCTTGAGAAGAGTGAACGGACGGCGAGAGGCCTTCGTGAAAGAAGTGTCGAAGTTGCGAGATTTGTTGGATCTTGTAGAGTTGCAAGGTGGTTAGAGGCCGGTGAAACCCATCACCCAGGAGTCAAAGGTCAATATGAGTCTTTGATCTCATTTCAACCCACGTCGTTGGATCATTTCATGAATTTAGGGTTCGTGATTTTGGAGGGTAGACCAAATTCTTGGTTTTGCGAAGTCCCGTGTTGCGAGGAGTAGGGAAGGAGATCCAAACCATTGGATCCAAGTCACAGGAGAGCCATTGGATCAAAACCTTCACGGGGTATCACGTATTGGGGGTTCGGGGGTTGAAATAATTTCTTTTCCACTGCAAAGTCGCAAAGTGTCAAGCGTCGAGGGCTCATACGAACATGTAGCACATCCGTTAGGTGGGGGCCATGTGGTTGATAGGTGGTGTAACAACAAGCACCCAGAGAAAGGTGGAAGCGAGTGACAAGTGGATGACACACGTTGCCTGGGGAGGAATCAACCCATTGATTGACTTATTGTGTCTCAGGGATTCGCAAAGGAGGAGCACGAGGGCTCAACACTCCAACTCATGAAGTTGTGAGTTGCGAGGGGTGCTAAAGTTAGGCCCTAGCTAGTCGTCTCTTGTAGAGGCGCTAGCGAGGAAGGAGCCATACCCGTATCACATATCGGGTATCATAGTTTTGGAGTCGAGGATCTTCAACTCACGAACTCGCAAGATCACGATTCATGAAAGTCACTTGCGCTAAGGCCCGGGTATAATTTAGAATGATCCTGTGTGGATCTCAGACAGAGGTTCGGGGGTCTACGTCAATTTGGTATCAGAGACTAGAACAAATTCTTTTCTTTCTGTAGTAGAGAGAAGGGAGAAAATTTTGCAGCCATGCTTCCAAGAAGAAGAGACGGGCCATTACCTGATCTAGCAGTGGAAAGAGAAATGCATGAGTTACGTGCCATGCTTGATGCTATGGAGACAGCACAAAGGCACATAGTTGACGTTGGGGATATCAGTGAAGCTGAAAGTGAAAATGAAGCTGGAAATGAAGGAGAATAAGTTGCAATCAAAGATGTTGTAGAAGAACACCTATTCAGGGTTGTTGCAAGGATAGGTGCCAGAGCAAAAATGGGCATTCCAATGTACGAAGGAAACTTGGATGTTGAAGAGATTCTAGACTGGATTAGAGCTCTAGACAAATACTTCGACTACGAGGATGTCGAGGAAGACAAGAAAGTCAAACATGCTATTACTAGACTTAAAGGGCATGCAGCACTATGGTGGGTGGAACTGCAGGCTAACAGACACTGCAAGGGAAAGCAGAAAATCAAAAGCTGGGATAGAATGGTTGCAAATATGAAAGCCAAATTCATACCCAGGGATTATCAAATCACTCTGTTTTGAAGGATGCAGAATTTGAGACAGAAGTTGATGTCAGTGAAAGAATACAATGAAGAATTCTACAGGATAAACATCAGAGCAGGTCATCCGAAAATTGATGATGAAAAAGTTGCCAGGTACATGAATGGTCTGTGATATGACATTCAAGATGATATGAGCATGATGACCATTCGAACTATGGAAGATGCTTATCAGATAGATCTGAAATCTTAAGAGAGGCATATGAGGCATCTGAGAATCTAGCTCTCAGGGATAGAATCCAATGGACTGAATACATGATCTAGGATGGATTATTGTTCAGGGGAAATCAACTATGTATTCCAAAATGCTCCATGAAGGAGAATTTGTTGAAGGAAAAACACAGTGGAGGATTGGCTGGACATTTCAGTCATGACAAGATGTTCTCAAAGTTGAATGGCTCATATTTTTGGCCAGGGATGAGGACAAATCTCAAGAAATTTGTGGACAGGTGCATTATTTGTCAGCACACGAAAGGAAAAAGGTAGAATGCAGGATTATATCAACCATTTCCCATACCAGAAAGTCTGTGGGATGCAATGAGCATGGATTTTATATTAGGACTGCCAAGGACACAAAGGGGATGTGATTCGATCTTTGTGGTGGTTGATATATTTTCAAAGATGGCACATTTCATACTATGCCAGAAAACCAGTGACGCAACTCATATTGCGAACCTGTTTTTCAAGGAAGTTGTCAGACTTCACGGCTTGCCAAAGAGTATCATTTCTGATTGAGATACCAAGTTTGTGGGACATTTTTGGAGGACCTTATGGAATAAGTTGGGGACAAACTTGTCTTTTAGCTCAGCATATCATCCTTAGATGGATGGACAGACAAAGGTCGTAAATAGGAGCTTGGGAGATTTTCTAAGGAGCTTAATGACTGAACACCACAGTCAGTGGGATCACATTTTTCCATAGGAAGAATTCATTTACAATGATTCACTCAATAGAAGCACAAAGTAGAGTCCATTCCAAGTTGTATATGGAATGCAACCAAGGGGAGTTTCTGAATTGAAAGATTCAGAACAAGCTGAATTTTGTAGTGCTAGTGCAGAGGACTTTGCAGAAGGAATGAAGGAGCTTCACAGCCGAGTTAAGGTGTGATTGCAAAGTTCAAATCAAGAATACAAGTGGAGAGTAGATCAACACAGGCGAGAAATTCAATTTGAAGTTGGCGATCTGATTCTTGCTCATTTAAGGAAGGAAAGGTTCCCAAGGGGAACGTATAATAAGATGAAGATGAAAAATATTGGACCGTGCAAGGTCATAAGGAAATTTGGGGCAAATGCATATGAGATTGAATTACCCAATGGGGTCGGAATCTCACCGATATTCAATGTTGTGGATTTGTACCCTTACAGAGCTGCAGAAGAAGGAACAGAGAATGAGCAAGAAAAAGTTCAATGGACAAAACAAATGCCTGTAGTTGAAAAGCCGCGGATGGAAATCATAATTGACAAGAGGATTAGCAGAAAGACCAGGAGAAAGGAGTATTTTGAATACTTGGTCAAGTGGAAGGGACATCTAGTTGAAGATGCCAGTTGGGAGGATGAAGAAGCAATTCATAGGCATGGACAGACCATGCAAGAGCTCATGAACAGGATTTCATGAGAATTTTCAAGCAAGGGAGTATGATGCAGGAGCATCATATGCAGCAAGCCAAGCAAGCACAAAGGCGGAAGACAGCTGGAAAAGCACCAGTGCACATTTTGAAATGTTTTAAAAAATTAATGAGAAGATATTAATGTAATAGCTAGGGGAAGCGTACTTACATTTATGTCTTGGAGATATGAACAGATCTGGAGAAATTACTCTCATCTGTCGGATGTAATAGGCATTTAAGTATGTTTAATGAAAGTAGGTAGATTTGATTTAATAGATTAGACAGTTTAGAAGCGTAGGAGGGAAAACGGATATAGACACCCTCACCCTTGTATCATTGTAATAGGAACATTATGATCATTTAGAGATTTCATAAGATGTAGAGTTGTAGCAGAGAACTGTAGAGAAGAACCCATGTAAAGAATCACTTGAGTTAATATATAAAACTTTGACTCAATTTTCATGGTGTTATGATGATTATTGTTTACATTTGTTGAATGGTATGTTTACAGTTGATTTGTTTCTCTGTTATGCATTTATCTCAATGTTGTATTGTGTGTATGATTTCATGTTGAATGTATGAATTCAGAGAGAGGAGAAGAATGAGTTTCAATTGTTTCTCTCCCTAAGAATTCCTGCAAGGAGTGCAGTGAACGTTTGCAAGGGGTGCGTTGATGAGGGTCTGAGTTTTATCTCAGAAATCTCAAGAGAGATATCATTGTTCTCATATCAGCAGAAGTGCAAGTGAAGTACAGAGTCATGTAAGGTGTGCGCAGGCTAGTTGAGGCCTTAGAATTTATCAACTAAGGTTAAGGCTGAAGGGCTACTGTTGAAAAAGGTGCACAGGGTCGAAGACTCAAATAATGAGAAGTTAATTGAAAGTTTTTCGCAAGGAGTGTAAGAAGGATTTCTTTTGGAGGCTTGAATTTGGAAGCGAGAGATCAGGAGGGATATCACCTTTGAAGTGTTCAAAGGGAGGCGGAGATTGAAATCGTCTCGCAAAGGTTATGTTCAGGTGGAAGAATGCAAAGTCATTTTGGCCCAAGATCCTTGAGAAGAGTGAACGGATGGCGAGATGCCTTCGTGAAAGAAGTGTCAAAGTTGCGAGAGTCATTGGATCTTGCAGAGTTGCAAGGTGGTTAGAGGCCGGTGAAACCCATCACCCAGGAGTCGAAGGTCAATATGAGTCATTGATCTCGTTTCAACCCAGGTCGTTGGATCATTTCGCGAATTCAGGGTTCGTGAGTTTGGAGGGAAGACCAAATTCTTGGTTTTTTGAAGTCCCGAGTTGCAAGGAGTAGGGAAGGAGATACAAACCATTGGATCCAAGTCATGGGAGAACCGTTGGATCAGAACCTTCATGGGGTATCGTGTATCGGGGGTTCGGGGGTTGAAAGAATTTCTTTTTGACTGCGAAGTCACGAAGTGTCGAGCACCAAGGGCTCGTACGAACACGTAGCACATCCGTTAGGTGGGGGTCGTGTGGTTGATAGGTGTCATAACAACAAGCGCCTAGAGAAACGTGGAAGTGGGTGACAGGTGGAGGACACACGTCACTTGGGGAGGAGTCAACCCATTGATTGACTTATCGTGTCTCGGGGATTCGCAAAGGAGGAGCATGAGGGCTCAACACTCCAACTCGCAAAGTTGTGAGTTGCGAGGGGTGCTAAAGTTAGGCCCTAGCTAGTGGTCACTTGTAGAGGCACTAGCGAGGAAGGAGCCATACCCGTATCGCATCTTGGGTATCGGAGGTTTGGAGTCGAGGGTCTTTGACTCATGAACTCGTGAGATCGGGAGTCACGAAAGGTGCTTGTGCTAAGGCCCGGGTAGAATTTAGAACGATTCTGTGTGGATCTTGGACAGAGGGTCAGGGGTCTGCGTCACAAGACACCCAGCCCAACGTACAAGGACAATCAAAATGAAAAGTTGATGAGAAATACTCCACCCAAAAATTCAACCATAGACAGGTTTCCTGTCATCCCACAAGCACTTAAAAGTCACTACAGAGACCCAAGAAGACTCAGAAAACATCAAATCCCACCCAGCAACCACCAAACCCAGCAACCAAGCAAAGAAGTTTGATGTACGCAACTATTCAAGGAAACAGAGCCTATGTATGCAGCTTGAGAGGGACAACCTGCGTATATACGTGATTGTCAAGCCAAAAACTATGTATATGTTTCAAAAACAAGTCTAAGCAAGGGAGAAGGCTAAAAAAGTCAAACCCATAGTGAACAAAGGCTGTCAAGCAATGATATTAAAAGAAATGCAACAGGAATGAGGGAAATCTAAGGAGAAAAGTACTACAAACCCTAAGAAAGAATATTCAATCCCCAGTTTGGTCACCAATTCTATTATGAGGAAAATCTCTCTATGGCTAGGGTAAACCACAACAGACAGAAATGACTGCAGAAATCAACTCTATTCTCAAGTATGCTATGTAAACAAATATGCTAGCAAGACAATATAAACGGCCTACCTCTTCCAGACATTCGATGAAGTCCATCATTGATCACTTGACCCAAGACAATATACCTGCAACTAGTCCTCAACAACCAAGCAAAGCAAGCATATGGTGATAATAAATTATGTTAGCACATTCAATAGTATAATCCCTTAATAAACATGACAAATATGCCCATGGAATAATAATTCAAATATTTACAAGATATCAATTGGATGGGAAAAGAGTATTTCTATTAATATATGATAAGAAGAAGTGAAAATGTTACAGACTTCTGTGTCAGCATGGTTCGGAACCGAGAGACTAAGTTCCTTCCAGCTGGGCCTCCACAACTTCAATCCTCCACCAAAGGCGAGCTCATAGAAGAGAGACAATGAAGTTCTCAATCAAATAAGGGAAGATATTAGGGGTTGAACACTGTGTTCAGACTTAAAGGACAAAGGGATGCAGACTCAATATGAAGTAAATAATTTCTTCAAAGTAACTTTGCCCTCAAAGTTGAATTATTTATCCTTTTCCATAGCTCGGAATTGGCCCATTTATAGCCTTCAAATGGAACTGAAGGGTCGATTCAGAATGTTTCTAGTATATGGAAGGCCAAGGATCATAGATCTATTGTCATGACATGGAAACCCAACACCAATTTTCATTTTTGGTCACAAATCTTGATGTACGCGAGTTGTAGTGGTGCATCCTGCATATACGCATGTTTTATAGTATGCAAGGTGCGTACATGTGGAAAAATATGTATTTTTAGCTTTGGGATTTACAAACAGGGATGACAAGTCTGCATAGGGAAATGGAAAAAGGCAATCTATGCAAGATTGTATAGGGTGAGGCAAATCTTTCTATAAAATTGAGCTCCATGTTTATTGAAATACCTACACGCAAACATAAATAAAATCTTAAAACATTATACAACATAGCTTAAAATGAAATACAATGAATTAATATAAAATGCGAAAACTTAAATATGAAATCAAACTTAAATCAAATTGAAAAACAAAACAAAGGAGATAAACCTATTCAAGAAAACATTTAAACTAAGCCAGAAAAATTAAGAAATAAACTAATATAAGACTCAAAAATGTCTAAACTAATAAAAATTTTGATTTTTTTATTAGAATTTTAACTTATGTTACAACAGATTGCTTTTCATTAATATGATAGACATATAAATACATGATCATGACCTTTGGATTCATCTTCCAAGAGGTCTCTTAGACTCCCGGTGAAGGTTCATATCACTTGTCTTTTCATAGTCCTTCTCAAGTGAGGAATACCATAACCCTAACATATTAGGTTTTCAACACTCTTTTCCTTGGGAACATGTACAAATGTGTCACAGCCAAAGACTTTGAGATGTGAAATTTAAGGATTCTTACCAAACAATACCTCATGTGGAGTCAAGTCGACTAGAATTGATGAAGGAGACCTAATTACCAAATATCATGCAGTGTTGACTGCTTCTGCCCATAATCCGTGTGCGATATCGACACCACCGAGCATGCTCCTTTCCCTTTCCATCAACATCCTATTCATTCATTCAAAAACTTCATTATGTTGGGAGGTATATAGTGTGGTATTTTGGTGTGTTATTCCATATTTCTTGCAAAACTAATTAAAATACCTTCCACAAAACTCACCTCCATTGTCAGTTCTCAACACATTCATATTCTTATCTATCATCTTTTCCACAAGAGATTTAAATTCTTTGAACTTTCTAAAAACCTCATATTTCTCCTGAGGAAATATAGCCATGTATTCCTAGAGAAATCATCTATGAAGGAGACATAATATAGAGATCCTCCAAGTGAAGGGACTGGTACAGGGCCAAACACATCACTATGTATCAATTCCAAAATCTTTTTTTCCCTTGTAGCTTCATATGGGAATCTCACACAATTTTGTTTTACATATATGCAATGTTCACAAAAATAGACTTCTAAATTAAAATTAGGAAAACATTCAACTATACCTTTTTTGTGCATAGTTCGAAGTCCTTTTTCCCTAATGTTTCATGCCCTTTGGTGCCATAATATGGTCAAGTCTACTTAATAAGGAATAATCAAGTCGATCATAGTTGAGTCGGTTGCATTCGATTCGGCCATAGTTGAGTTGACTTCATGAACAATTGTATTGTTGCGTCCAGTCGAGTCGGCACTTCCCAACAACTTGTACATGGTTCCAATCTAAACTCCTCTTATCAATACCATCGATACCCTAATCATTTTACATGTATCCTTATGAAATAAAGTGTACACACTTTCATCACTCATTTTGCTAACATATATTATATTTCTTGCCAAACCAAAAATGTGTAGCACACCTTGAAGGGTTCTACTCCTCCCATCTTATAGTATCAGTCAGAATCTTCCTCATCCAACAATTTTGGTTGTCAAGTTGTCCCCCAATAGTACATCTCCTTCTTCATATCTCTCATATTCACAGAACCATTCTCTATGAGGTGTCATATGGAAATATGCACCTGAGTCAATCAACCAAATATCTTTCTCCAACTGCGTATTGGTCGATGCCAAATACATATCTCCTCCTTTGTCTATAGAAATATTTCCTTCAGTCAACTGATTACCATCAAATCCAAAAATCTGCTCACCAGCCTTCAACTTGCAATCCCTTTTGTAATGCCAAGATTTATTGCACTTCCAGCATCTTCTCATTGATTGAAATGGGGATTTATATATACCCTTCAACTTAGACCATTGACTTGAGAATTTAACTTTACCTCTATTGATTGGTCAAACTCTCACCATCAAATCATCTTTGGTTAATCCTTCCATGTTCTTTCACTTCATCTCCTTTGACAGTAGAGATGCTACCACTTCTTCAAGTGTTAATGTGGTTGTATTACTCCCAATATCCACAGCTAAGCTATCCCATGAATCTAGAAGAGAACACAACAAGCTAATACATTTCTCCTCCTCGGTGATTTTAATATCCATAGACAATAATTGACTTAGCATAATATTGTATTTCATTTGGTACAAGCTTCCAAACATATCCCACAATCTCTTTGCAATGTATTTTCTTGAGACATTTAGCAATACCAAATATGCAAGACAAAGATGAATCATACTCCTCACCTTCCTATCCAGTGTCTCCCATTCTTTCATCAGCATGCCCATCAAAATTGTTCTAGGATCCACAATGAACCATTGTTCTCAATCTAAAAGGAGATATTTGATTTTAAGCTTCCACAACTCAAAATTCTGGCCATTAAATTTTTTAATCTCTATCCTCAAAATTCTTTCCATTTTGTCAAGCACAAATTAAAGATCGTTTCCTTACAACTCCCATTGGCCATATGTTTAGCTAAAATCCAATATATTCTTAACCTTGCTTTGATCTGGCTTGTACAGAGCAACAAAATGTGATTTTCTACCACTTGTTAGAATACACTCACACTAAACCAACCAGGAAAGAGAATACATAATTAAACAAAATATAATCAATGAAAATCACGCACAATACATTGATATTTTACCCTAGAAATCCTTAACCAAGAAAACCAACATTCCTTGAGTGACTCCCACTCTCTTGTTGTCTTATTCATTCATATAATAAATAGTTACATGACTAACCTTGGTCCACACCAAAGACACAATCATCATCCTACTCTCTTGAGTTTACACAAGAACAACCCTCCAACTAATTATGCTTACACATACATGGCCATTACGCACCTATAAATTTGAGAGTTTCAATCACCTATGATTGTATTACATAATGCCATATTTATAGGATTTACAGCATGAAAAACCCTAATTCATGGTGTCCAAAAATGGTTATAGATCAATTCATATGATTGGATGCAATTCCACGAATCTCAGGCTTTTGTGACATACAACTACCCAGTCGACCTTCAGTCGGTCTTCTAGTTGGCTACCAATCGACCATTCATTCAATATTGTTTTTGACCTCCTATTAACCTCTAGTCAGTCTTCTAGTCAACGACCTATCGATCTTCTTGTTGACCTCTTTTCGACCTCCAGTCGGCTTGAATTATCGACCCGACCTTTGACTTAACCTGACCATCAACTCAACTTAAGCGTCCAATCAAACATTTACCTAATCGATCAACCTAGACTAGCAAGTTGATTAACTGAGTTTACAGTGAAAACAATATTACAACCCAACACCTTCATCCACTAGCCTTCAGTCTACCTTATGATATGTCACATATGTGAACCATACTTCTGGTTCCCATGGAACTGATAATGGGCTCACTATCCCATATTCCACCACCTTATCTGGTATTGATGACTCTAGTTTCCTTCTTTTTCATATCGATGAAGACATTCTAGAGTCCCTTACCACTTCATATTACCCTTGGGATGATCTCTCTCATCATTCCTACTTTTCACCACATCGTCATAGTCCCTTCGACTGATATGTTGTTGAATCCAAATATTTTATGGATGAGAATTTGTTCACCATATACACAGACAATCCTTGGTATGGTGACATTTTAACCTATTTTCAACCCATAAGTTGAGTCTCGCTGACTCATATGTAAATAATTGATTTGAAATCCACATTTTCCTTTCTAAAACTACATCCATAATGCATATGTATATGTCCATCATATGGGGCATTCTACATATACACATAGTAGGGGGCATCATGCTCACCTACCCATACTTGATCATCACCCCCCATCATCCTCCAATTGGGTGGGGGTCTCATGCTTGGGGGCATGATGGCCCCTCTGGCCAATTTCAGAGTTGATCAATATCCACTCTATGCCTAGGCCCCAATGGCCTAGGTTGGTTATACCCACCTCTCACCATATGAGTTGTTTATCTAGCCAGCCTTATAAGTGCAATATCTACACATTGCATATAGTTAATGATCAGTACAACATATTGAAACATTCTACCCTGTGAAATTCAAAAACAAATTGGTGATTCCATACTTGCTATCGAGTCCCCATGTTCGTCCTGATGGGAGGGTAACTCTAGAACCTCCCCATGGTAGTTCATTCCATCATCTAGATTTCAATTGATGTACCATTTGTGCCATTGGAAACATTTTTCTAAGCCATTCTTAGAATTTTTTGCTTCGATACTTCACCAAAAAGTCATTTTTCCAAGAAGCATTAAAGCATGCTTGTTTTCTTATGAATTCCTTCATATTTGTCTCAATTAATTGAGAATCATTACATGTGGGTCTTTGTTGACTTATGTGTAGGAATTCCCCATGGATAACCTCTTGTATTCATAGATATGGGTCTCCTCCAGACCTTAATTTCATTGGCATTTAACATATTTTAACTCCCTTATGTTCATTTCATTTTCCTTTCATTCCCTAGAAATTACATGTAGGACCCCCCTCACTTGGGTAGACAGACCATCCCCTCCATATTTTTCATTTTCCATGTACCTAGTGATATATCCTTCATCATATGGGTGCCTTAGAATAGTGGCCTTTGTTTCATTTCGATCCATGACATTGAATCCTCTTAGGGATTGGGAGTCCAATTAGTCTACATCTCATAGTTAAGCCACATGCATTTCTTCTCATTATGTTGATATCCATTCCCTCTATACTCCCCCATTTATTTTTGCATTTTTTGAACTATCATGTATCATAAGCCCTCCACTTCATCTATATAGTGATAATTATTCATTTGTATGCCACCATTCACCCACCCCCGAGGATATTTCCATTAATGTCCCTACCTTTGATCACTTCCATTTACAATTTTCACCTTTAGCACTATTGCCATTTGGTTTTGGGGGGGGGGGAATTTATCTCCTCATTTCCCATATATATCCTGATTTTATGTCCACTGGGTGGGATTATGATTGGATATTGTGTCTCTTGACACATTGGTTATATTTGTTGTATTCTCTTTTTGGTACTACATATATTACCCTTTCCTCATGGAACCCCCTTTGGCAACACCAAGAAGGCCTTATGCTTTTATAGTACTTGGTTCAATTTTGGCAGCATCCATTTTTTTCCCTTGTTCAAAGCATCTATGATGAGTCACATTTATGTCCCAAAGATTTTGTTCATTTCCACAGTGTGTCTTGTTAAAGTCTTTCAGCACCTTTGTGAGTCGTATCCATCCTATTTTTCCTAGATTCGATCTCTAGTAGTCCATGTGATTTACTAATGTGTATTTGAAAATCCCTTTGCCTAGTAATTGACCATCCCTTGTGGAATTATTTTATTCATTGCTAGGTCAGCCTTGCATTTATTATTTGAATAAGGAAAGTCTTTAGTCCACTTCTCATTACCTTTCCATCCACCTTTGGTGTTAGTCTCTGTCATTCACACCATACTTTCTAACTTGTGCTATATTCAAGGATTCATCATTTCCTTGGTTTCAGCAAACGTTCCCCTATCGAATTCAACACATATATTATAGGGGTCTATTTTAGCCAATTGTGTACCTGGGATTCATCTCCATCCTTGGTAGGCACCTCAAACCAAACAGAGAGAGTCATTAGTGGTCTTTGACTTGGTTTTTTCTCATATGTTTTTCGTCAGCTCATCATCGCATGCTTGAGAATCATACACTTGATGGTTCAGTGATTCACTTGATTGTACTAGTTCCATAAACATGTGTGAGATGCATCAAACCTCACAAGGGGGTTTCCCTTACATAGTCCCCTGCATGTTCTAACATGAGCATTTGATTCCAAAGATATAACTTCACTTGTTGTACTTTGGATACCAGGCCTAAGGAACGCCTTTCATTCTCAAGTGTCAGTGGAATCTCCCTATTGACATTAGCACCTTCATTCTAGGGGTTAGTCTCATGTACCCTAGCACCCATCCACCTTCTTGATGTGTTGCCTTGGACCAAGCTAATGGATAAGGAACGCCTTTCATTCTCGGGTGTTAGTGGAATCTCCCTATTGACATTAGCACCTTCATTCTAGGGGTTAGTCTCATGTACCCTAGCACCCATCACCCTTTTTGATGTGTTGCCTTGGAACAAGCTAATGGATTCATAATTTTTCTCAAACATGGTAGGGTTGCATGTGCTCGACTACAACTCATCACTGCATTTTTGAGATTCATACATATATCCATGATCCAACCTTATTCTTGGGATTTTATTAGCTCAGTTCCACCATTATCAGAGCACTCAGTTCAAGATTACCTTTAGTTAGCTAATTTTAGATCTCCAAATATCATTTCATGTTTAGCATGGCTTCTTAGGTTGTTTCCATTCCCACTCCCCCAAGGGATGGGCCATTAGTTCTTATGTACCTAGATTTATAAAAATTATGATGTAGACCTAGCACTTCTTGATCCAGACATATGTATATGGGACTAGTTAGATCATTATATTTTACTTTGGCTTTCTTTTGTTAGCACCATATTGTATTTGAGACCTTGTGATGTCTCACCAGTTCAGCCCCTATATGAGAGGGCACACCATTGTAATCATTATCATCAATTATCTCAATGATTGTGGGTATCCCTACCTCATCCCTATTGAGATCATGTAACTCATCGCCTTGTCATTTTCTTGTTGGTAGGTGGTCTCTTTCAACCTTTTCCATGGGTGGTTCTTGTTCCAATGACACTTCTCTCTCTCCTTGGTTGTCTCATCCCTTGGTAAAAGAAAACTATAATGTATTTTGGTCATGCGATGTGCTCCTAACCTAATACATCAGGAGAAATATGTTATCACCCAAAAGTTGATCACCTAGAGAAAAATGATAGGTTTACTGAAATACGCCATTCATAGTATAGGTACCATATGATTAAGCCCACTTTTACACTATTTTCCATCATTATAAATTAAGGAACCACATCTCATAAATTTATTTTCACTGTTTACACTATTTTCCCTCTTGAAATTATTCAAAAAATAAAAATAAAATAAATTCCTATAAAACCAAGAGACCTCCCTTGTTTCTCATAGATTCTATCCCTTGTAGGTAAATGTTATTGTATTTGCACCAAATCTTGAGAATCCTAGTCTCTTAAGAGAATTTCTAGCAACATCCATTGTTACTTACAACCATAAGGAGGAGAGAGTGTCCATAAACACATGAATCACAAAGAACCCTCCCAAGGATGAGGCCTAGGAGTCCATTTTTCTCCAAGGAATCCTCTACAAGTGCATGTAACGAAATTTTCATTGAGGTAATAGAGAATGTGTTCATTCTTTCTAGCTGGTTGCTCTGGGTTTTTCTCTCTTTTCTACAACTGCTTCTTTCTTTGTTGAATAGCAAGGGTTTTAGAGTGAGAAATTTAATTTGGAGCTATGGTTTATAGTTTCATTTCCCAATTTTGTTTTTAGTCTAGATATAACCACTAGATTTGTACAATTCGATAACCCCTGTTGTAGATTTTACACAAGATCTACCCACCCTGATTAACCTGTTTCACCACTATCTCTTATGCATGCTTCATATAATATTTTATGCTATCCTTTTGAGCCCCGGGATCCTTTTAAATATACAATCCCAACCCCCCAAAAAATCTTAGAGTCATGAGAGGAGGTACGAGGTCTCAGGTGGTAATGGCTACCTTCTCGTTTCTTAGGAGAATGAACCCTGAGAATGAGCCTCTCAATAGGGTTATCCCCCTATCAAATGAAGGATCTGATTCATGGGATAGGTCAACAAAAAAACCCTCTCCTCCTACCCATCCAACTTTTGAATCAACAAACTCTAAAAAGGAGTTGGTTACCCCCTTGACTTCATCATGACAATAAGAAAGGAGATAGCATTGCCAACTGTCGATACTCAAAGGTATTTTCTATGGGAAGAAAGGCCATAAGGTGGCATATTTCTAGGAGAAGAAAGCCACATGCCACAAGCCATATTTCTTTTGGAGGAGGAATGGCAAGAAGACTTACCTAATCCAACAATGAAATTAGAGGCACATGGAGAGGAGTAGTATGTCAGGTATTCCATGTATAAAAAACAAGAACTTTTTCCACCACTACAATTTGAGTGGACATTGTGAAGTGAATTGTTGGTGACTTCATCTAAAGCTTCACCCTAGAAAATGAAAAACCAAGAGAAGATTGTGGAAAGTGAAGATTAATAGGGATGAGGAACTCACCACATCTCCAATTCAAGGAGAAGAAGTTATCCAAGGAGTGACAGAAGCATAGGAATATTGTATCACCATTGAAGAGGAAAATGGGTTGATTCTAACAAGCAAGAACTCCCCATTCCAATTGCTACCTACAATAGTTCAAAAGAAACCCTTCTTGGATATGTGCTAGAGACTACCACAACAAATAGAATGTTGGATGATAAATGACCTTGGAGGGGGGTTATTGAGAACTTCATGACAAATACCACAACAAATAGAATGTTGGATTATGAATTGTGACTGCACACAAAGGTTGTCATCCAGATGGCATTGATTAAGAGACAAATTGATTGTAAGCATGTGTAGGCACCAGAGAATTTTTTATGTGATGGGAGGTAATTGATCATAGTAAAATAAGGTATGCCACACTTTGGTGGAATTGTTATGGGACGATATAGTTTGTTGGGGTCACATTGAATAAGAAGACCAACATTTGAATTGGCTTAATTGAATACCTAGAGGTACCATCTCCAAGTGTGAGAGAGATGGAAATGAGTACTAATTGTAGAGTTTAGATCTCAAGATTAATTAGAGATAAGAGTCAATGAGCAGACTTTTTCATTATGGGAATGAGTGATACAACAATCAGAACCAAAACCACAGCCAAAACTAGAACTAGTAGCCAGAGCCATGAGCTAGAGCTATATCTAGAGTTAGATTTTTAGCAAGGAGATAAAGTCGTAGCAATGTCAAAAAGATTCAAATAGAAGGAACATTGATCCAAATTGGTTTCCTTCAAGATTTTGGAGACCAAAAATCATCTCAATGTGGAGGTTTGATCCGAAATGGATCTAAACAAGTGAATGGTTGTAAGACTTGCTTCCTTCTTCGAACATCTCTCCAATACATATGATCTCTTCTTTTATTAGTGGATCCCTCAGGTCTTTCAATCTTTCAATGGTTTCTTCCTCTGAGGAAGTTGAGTCGTATGGAACCAACATACCACTCATAACAATCGATATTTCCTCCCTGAAGATCTCATTAGAAACAACTAACATTGGTCAACAACTCCATCCTCATATGGAGTGTGATTAGCCTACTCCACTCACACAGGTTGTTGACACTTTGAGTTCACATGATTTCCTAAATACTATGTCGCCTTCAAATAAGGCCATCCCAAATGTCATGGCTTTCATAGATAAGCCAAAGGATTAGATGACACATCGATCATCTTTCTTGATTCATAATAAATGAGAGTTAACCTAATGAGCCTTGATATGGGACTGGAGTCATTTGTTGAAGCATCCAGTAAACCTCCCAATGTTCACCCATTTCCACCTTAGTTATATTTTTCAAAACTTGCCAGCGATTTCTCTGCTCACCCTTCCTCTGAAGATTTGGGTTTCATCCCTTATTCACATCTTGATGGGCATCATCAAGGAGCGTCCATTGCTCACAAAACCACTCACAATGGGTATCTTCGGTCGTAGAAACTTGTTACTATGTGGCGGGGCCCCGATGTGGTGTGCCATATGATGCCAACATCATCCCATGAGTTCCTTGGTGATAGAAATGACCCTTGGCCAAAGCCTAGAAATGGGCCCTTTTTTGCATAGTCATAACCTACACATTGCACTATACATGATGTAATTTTATCTTCTGTGGAAAGGTGTGTTCTTGTTTTTACATTGTTATAGCACAATTTTCCACTCCATACTGCATTTGTGATATGGCCCAGTCCATTCCCTAGATTGCAAATCTAAATCCCAATCTCCTTCATCAAAATCATCAAAAAAACATTATTTTTGTTGATGTACGTTATTCATCAATGTGCAAATCAAGTACATACATTATTTTCTAGTGCCTAAATCTCATACACCCCTAATTTTGTGAAAAAATAAATTATTTTGTACCCCAATTTCCTGTACACAATGGAATGTAACCACATCAACCTCTTTAGGATGGTATAAAAGAACCTATGGGGGTGTGTATGAGGAGATACAACCTTGGTGCAAGAAAATGTTGTCCATTTGCAAGCTTCCCTATTCCTTGAATCTCTGAGTAGCATCCCTTGATCTAGAAATTTACTTTCCAATATCCCTTCCTCTCTCATATATGATCATTGGGTGTGTTCCTATCCCTTCTGGTTCATGTGAGGAAGTACTCCATTGATGAGTTGATGCTTGAAGGGGTTTGGTGGAGGAGATCAGGCGGTTGGTTTCAGGGAAGTGCCATCAGTTAGAATTAGGTTGTGACTCACCTATTAATGTTGATTAATAAAAGAGTTCTCTTTCCCTCCAATATATGTGCAAGTGTGTTTAACTAGTTTGTTTATGTTTATTTTGTTCTACATATACAAGTTCACATATTGCACTTATATCTCGATTAGATAACTACATTGTTACAGTATCTATTTGGTTCCTTTTGCAAGTTTGTAGATGCAAAGGTCTGGAGAAAGTCAAAGGTCAAGAACGAGGATCTTCATTAATCGTTTGGATACAAGGTACAAGATCCTTCTTTCTCTCTTCCAAGTAGTTATTTCTTTATTTATTTGTATGTTGGAGGGTAGGTTCGGTATTTTAGATATGGTTAAGATATGTTGTGACATATACCAAAGGTCATAGGGTTGAAAATATTGTAACATATGTGTGGTTTTGTTAGGTTTGGTGCTTCTCATGTTGATGTTTTGATTCACATTCATCAGGTAGACCTCTTGGACCCTTGTCATAGGCACACCCACTCTGAGACCATGATCTTAGCATAGAATGCATCTATTAGTTGTTGTGTCTATGTTAAACTAGAATTTGTGTTAACATTAAAACATTTAAAAGCGTGCATGTCATAATCATGGAATCCATTCACATCATTTGGAGTCATAAGCAATAAATAACCATAAGTGTGTGTGTGTGTGTCGCAAAAGCACATTACATCATTTAAAAAATGGTGCAGTCTACAAAATCAGGCTCCATGTCCCATGTTGATACAATACATGTTGACCGCCTAATCATTTGTGCCATAATACAATACTAGAGAGCTTGTCCTCTAGTCATCATGAGCCCCATGAGTGTCATGGTAGCACAACACTGCCTGGGACACTTTCCTAAGAAGTCTAAGGAATGGATGAGACACCCATTTTATGGCACTGTAGTTATGGTGGAATATTTCCCATGTGCATGGGGGGCACCCCCATGGTCAAACGCTCAAGTTTCCTCTGCATCTCGCATAGGTATTCAATGTCACCCCCCTCTTCTTAGAATGGTTCCTCATTGTTTCTACTGTAGCAGGCTTGGCCCCATCCATCAGGTTGTGTCGGTCTCGCATATGTGTTAGCACCAAACTTGGTTAGGTATATTGCATACTCCAAAAAAATACATATTTAAAAACCAAAAAAAATCATAAGTCTTACT
>JZKD02S1632172.1:45187-59724 GCA_000966675.3 Picea glauca | reverse complement strand
GAGCTCTAGGTCATGTCGGAAATCGGTCCCCTCGTAGAGGAATTCCTCCACAACTACAATCTTCTCTTCCCATCATCGCACCCATCCTAGTTCATAGTAGCTCTCTACCCTATCACCTATGACTCGCACCATGTGATCCATCCACCACAAAATTTTTGGATCACTTGGCCCCACCTCCGGAACTATCACTTGCGGTCTCACAATCAGAATTCACTACAAGAAGAAAGTCACTAAGATGATCCCATAGCCAAATTAATTTTGTTTCCTAGTCTTACACTAAGTCAAATGATCCTTCATGTTGGTCAACAAGTAACACACCCAACCCCCTAAGTACCCTTTTAAGGGATGGGGTATTAAATTTTCACTTTTTCCTTAACCATATCGAATCCCTTTCTCAAGGGCACCATCATCTTCTACTCTTCAAGAGTTTTCCAACGACTGTCACTGTGCTCAAAACCGAGCTCCAGATCAAAAATTAAGGCTTTCTAAAGTTTCTAACGCCTTCATCAGATTAAACCCACCACACTGCAATGTGGAATCCATGTGTCTCCCTATTACTTGTAGTATCTGATGTGGCATTGATGCGACACCTACCACCTAGCCCACTGATCCCTCCAAAATATTATTCATATTCATTTAGTGCATTCTTTTTCCATCAGAGTTCTCTTCTTTGGAGTCACATTCCGCTCCGACTGGCACTATCCAATAGAGCTAACAACCCTTGGAATTGGGTAACCAACGAATATATTTTCTTTGGAGTCTCCAACTCGCTCGAGTTTTAATGACCCTCCCACATTCAACCTTATGCTTAACTTAAGTGGGGACCGCAAATATTTACGGCAGAGAACAGGTCTTACCTTCTCCTAGATTGACGATTCAAATTACATCTCGGAGCTCCTTCGTCGAAGTGTCTCCTTGCAACCCAATCCGAATTATTCCTTGTAATGGATGGCTAGGATTTATTCACGGATATCTATGGCAAGGATTAATACACATGTCCTCAGGTACGAGACCAACAAGGCTCGTACTCGGTTTGTTCTACACATTTAAAAATTAACATTTGGCCACCTCTCTATATGCCAGATGACACCTATCCTGACACATGGCACTCATAATTCAATACAAGGTCCTACCCAAAACCCCGATTTTATTTGACACATGGTGCCATACCCACATGACACATGGATCAATCTCTGTATGCCATGTGGAATAGTGCAAATTTGATACGTCATTGTCAGATGTATGATCCATCCCAATTCATAGGCTTATGGCTCAAAACCGATGGCTAAGATATGATCTTCATTTTTTTTGATCAATGGTCTAGATGCCCTCTCGGAGACCTTCCCACATGAGTCGCATCTGCTTTAGATCCAACCTGACTCTGATGGAATATACTCCGACGAATCCAACGGTCCTTGGAGTATAGGATTAATGGTTCAAATTGTGTCAGATTCTCCATCTATTCGTCACTTACCTCTGCCCCGAAGGTTGTTCCCCTACATTCTAGTTGGAAACTGCAGATATCAACAACTAATATATACTCTCTCCCTTTCTTTTATCACTCTGTAATTTCCCTTGGCTGCAGGAGGAAAACTACAAAGGTAACCACAGACCACTTTGGGCTTGGAATTTGACCTTTCCAAACCAGAGAGGGCTCTCTCACTATGTATTAAGCTCAGTTTCCAAATCTGAAATCGATATAAATTTTAATATGTGGTGGATGGCATAGGTGAAAAATAACCCAATGGGCATGGAGTCTATTTTAAGGTAATGGGAACTATCAGTGACTGGTGGTGGAATTCTCAAGGAAGCAAAGGAAAGATAGTAGATGTTTTGAGTTATTCAAAATGTTGTAGTATGGGTGAGAGATAGAAATCTAGAACCAAATGAATTTGGAGCATCAATCATAGGATGAATTCCAAATCATTTCAGAGGAAAACAAATGAAAGTACTCAGCAAATATGAAAACAGAGCATAGCAAATGAATTTTGTAATCAGAAAATTGATGCTAAATATTAAAGAAATTTAACATAAAATGGAGAAACATGAGAGAAAATATACATAAAGACAAAGAGGACTCAAAACCTTCCACACAAGAATCTCTGGTAAGAGTAATTATGGACTTCTTACTCATATTCCATTAAAACTCAAAATTACACAAGTGCTCAAAGAGATGTCACTTCTATGATTTTTTCCAACCTTTGTACATTAAGAATGAAATAATATAAAGGAAAAATCCATCCCTAAGCTAGATAAGTCGAGCTTCAACCACTCTCCTTCAATTAAGGATCTGATTACATAATTATAGCAACACGTTTAAAACTGCCTGCTAGGAAATAGGAATCAATTTTATGGAAAATAGGGGTCAAAGATAACAACATATCTCTTGAATAATGATAGTTGTTAAAAAATTGAGAGACTTTTTTCTGAATGGGATCATGATTGACAAAATCCTCTTTCATTTTTCCAAAATTACTTTCCAGAGTCTCGGGATCCACGCCCAAATATAATGACTAAAATAGGAAATCGTTAAATGTTTAAATCTGAAAAATAGGTTGTAAATATCCATTCGAATCTTCCAAACCATCAAACCTGTGAAGAAAATGAGAGAGATTTTTTTTGAATGGGCTCATTCTTGAAAAAATCCTCTTACAATTTTCAAAGATTCTTTTCCATGTGATCAAAAATTGAGTTTGAAGTTGACTGCAAAAACAATCATTTCTAGGACTTGCACAGCAAACTTGAGTAGCGAACTTGCAGAGCAAATTTCCTTTTGACATTTTCTTATATTGTTTGTCTTTGATTGATGGCTGAAGGTCAATGATTTATAGTTTGACACTTGAGATGATGATAAGCATCCCTAGTACCACTTCATTACCCTTTCAAACACCATTTTCTTCAACATCCTAATATATATCAAATACTCGATTTTGATCCTTAAGCAAATTATAGGACACTAACATTGGCTCCAATGGGGATGTTGTCCTCACTGTGAGGAAAAAAAAGAACTCGCTGACCAAGTTCCTTCATCCATTGGGTTTTTACCAGCCTGTAAACTGACTTGTGTCCTTCTCCAACTGAAATCAAACCCACTTTTCAAACTGAAAACCAAAATTGTACACTAAAACTATGCATGCTGCAAAACTCATTGCTGAAAAAAAAAAATTGAAGCTACTACAAACATTACTCAAACTAAGAGCTTATTCACACACCCCCTACTCTAATATGATCCATGAGTTGCTTAATTATGTGAATTCAAATATCCAATGCAGCCATGTAAGCACTTTATCCATTGTTTGATTTTCTTGCATGTCTTTGTTCAGGAATAAAATGTAATACTTGCTTAAAGGAAACTCAAATAAAAACTTGGAGACAAACTTAATATTGAAAAACTTGAAAGCCTAGGCCTACTTACTATCTCCAAACATGTTGCAAAAGGATCATCAAAATAATACAAATTGGTGTCCAGACATTGCTCAATATTTTCACTCTGATGTGTGACCCCTCCAATTGCATTTTTGCCTTCATGCAAATCTAACTGATAGCTATCACAAAGAGGATGAAAATCTTCACTAAATTTCTGCAATGAAACCTCTGCTAGAAAGATATACATGGTTAATTCTAATAATGACTGATCATTATATTCATTTTCCAACTCAGGGTTTTTCAATGGTTGCAAATTTTGACTGCTAAAATCTTCCATATAATCAGCTACAGGGTCGTGAAGAACACAAATAAACTATTGATTTGTATTGTTGTCAGCTTGCTCCAAAAAGGTAATATCTCTTTGCATCAGCTTGCACTCCTCAGCTTTGTTAATGATTTTTAAATCTTCTTTCAACAACTCAAATGAAGCAAAACATAAGGTCAGAGGGTTACCTTCAACCAACTCACTATTTTCTTCATATTCAATAGAATAATTGTCATATGTTGATCCAGGTGGATTTTGGTGGCCACCCACCTCTTCCAACTGGCTCAAAACAGTTTTCTGACAATTTTGGCAATTTACTAATTTTAGCAATTTTAACTTTCGGGGCCATTTTGAGGGCCTAAATGAAGGTTTTTCGGGATAGAGCTTCTCAATGATAGCCAAAGGCATGATTGAGCCCCCAAAATGAATCTCCTCGATGATACCTTTCCAACAGGCTATTGTACGCCTAAAACAGAGATCGTAAGAAAAAGTTAAGACCCGGGGAAGTTGATGTACTAACTTACCCAGACATGGCCCACATGACTTTTGGCGCTTCATCTCCTAGGGTTAGGTTTTTGGATGTCTAGGGTTTTGGGAATTCATGTTTATTGTAAAAAGGAATTCAGAAACTCATTGCAATCATCTTCTTGTGAATGAGCGCAGCCGTCACATCTATTCTCATAGATACGCTGCCACCATTCCAGCAAGCTTGTTTCCGCTGCATTTTATAGTTTCGGCTTATTTCTTTATTGAATAGAAAAACAGTTTTACTGTATCTCTATTATTATTTTTTCAACACCTGTTAATAATCTGTAGTCATTTCATTCTAGTCATAAAATCTGGATCAGTGGTATCAGAGTGGTTTGCTCCTTGTCGTCTTAATGCATGTCCCCAATGAGGTCGGAGTACAAAGAGTTGGATCTCGAACTTGTTTCTCTTGAGGAAAAAATCTGTTGCACACCCAAGAGACCTCTCATGGAGGGAGAAAAGAAATATGATGGGACTAGATATCCTTTCAAACTATTTATTGAGGAAGTGCTCACGTAAAAAAGGAACGAGATGATGGATAGTTTCGCGCAAAACCTTCGGCGGCTACCAACAAGCGACGCATCTTCTTCGAGCGGAGGTGCCACCCCCTTCAAGGTAAAAATAAACTTCGATGTTCCTATATTTGAAGGTCATATAGACGCAAATGTTGTATACAAGTGGGTGAATCTACTAGAAGGGTATTTTTCTGTAAATAACTTTTTGAATAGAGAAAAGATTACTTTTGCGCTCCTCAAAGTCGTTCCTCATGTAAAAGATTGGTGGGAAACTTTCTGTGAGCAAAAGGAAATAGAGGAACCCTCATTATTTACAGTCACATCCACCTGGGAATCCTTCAAGGATGTTATTAAGGAACAATACTAACATGTTAGAAGTTATGACGACTTGTATACCAAATGGACCACACTGCGGCAAGAAAGAGACCAAGTAGTGCCAAATTTCACAAATATATTTCATACCTTGCACACCAAGATAGGTATCAAATATTCAGAGTGACATGTAGTGCTCAAGTATTCAGAACTCTACATAGATACATCTAGACCGAAATGAAATTTTTGGACATCTCATCCTTGGGCATAGCCTACCGATATGTCATCAAAATCGAGCAGAAGCTCAAACAAAAGACGTGGCAATTTGGGATTGGGAACCCCGCACAACAAAATTCAGGGAAGGGCAGCCCCAACCCACAAAACAAAGGATAGAGCAAATATGGGTTGTATCAGGACAACTAGTCCAAGCCACAAGAAAAGAAGGACACCGGAAAGACAAAGAAAGATACTGGGAAGTGGTGCGACTTCCATAAGAGCCCTTGGCATAACACTGTTAACTGTCGCTCAAAGCAATCACTAGTGGATGAAGTGAAAGCCTATGAATCAGATGTGGGTTTAGACTCTGAGCCAGAACCAAAAAAGGGAAGACGGATCATTGACGTGGAACCCAGTGCCACTGTTGCTACCACCAAGCTCCAGCTTGGTGAACCAGACAAGCCAGAAGAAGGAGAATGCCTCTTCCATTCACAGATTTGGGTAAAAGGCACCCTGTTGCACTTCATCGTGGATAGCGGTAGCCAGAATAACCTCATCTCAATAGAGGTCATCAAGCAACTGGCCCTTCTGACAACACCGCACCCACAACCCTACACCATTAGATGGCTTTGCCAAGGAAGTGATCTTCATGTCATCCAACGGTGTCGAATATCATACGGCATCAAGCCCTTCAAAGATGAGGTATTGTGTGATGTTGCTCATCTCGAAGTTTGTGATGTTCTTTTGGGCCAACCTTGTTTATGGAAACATCATGTTGTATATGGTTCTATACCTTGTAGTGTTATTATTACTTTGAATATGAAATTGTACAGGATACCCAAGGCAGTCCCACCTAGTGTTATTTCCTTGATCTCTGCTAAGAAATGTAGGAAGGTCATCTCTCAGACAGGGAATTTTGTCTTCTTCGTGATTCTCTCAGAATAAGCGAAAGGTCACAGCCAGGGTCTCTGTGTCCGACCTCTCCAGACAGCAAAAGCAAGTAGATAAGGTCGTGGAAGAATACTTAGATATCTTCTCCTCACCTATCGAGGTACCTTTGCACTGCCAGGTTAATCACCCCATCGATCTGACCCCTGAAGCACCACTTCCTAATGGGCCAGTCTATCGTTGCTCTCTATTAGAGAATATGGAGATCAAGCGATAGATCCAAGAACTACTCCACAAGGGGCACATCTGTCCCAGCTTATCACCTTGTGGGAGCCCAATCGTGTTGGTACAAAAGAAAGATGGAACATGGTGACTTTGCATTGATTACTGGGCTCTGAATAAAATCACAGTCAGAAACCTATACCCGATTCCCTGAATCGACGAACTCCTTGATCAACTCATGAGGGCCAAATACTTTATTAAGATTGATCTAAAGTCTGGCTACCACTAGGTCCCGATAGAATAGATAGATGTATGGAAAACTACCTTTAAGTCAAAGGAAGGCCTTTTTGAATGGTTGGTCATGCCCTTTGGTTTGACAAATGCTCCAACCACTTTCATGAGGATGATGGATGATATCCTACAACCATTCACCAATACTTTTTTAGTGGTGTATCTAGATGACATTCTCATTTACAGCAAGACTTGGGCCAAACACTTGTAGCATATTCAGCAGGTTCTGCACACCCTGTGGCAGCACAAGTTATATGCCAACTTGGAAAAATTCTCCTTTGGCATGGACAGGGTCCATTACCTGGTCTACATAATTAATCAGCATGGTGTACATGTGGATCCAGCCAATATCCAATTCATCCCTTATTGGCCATCCCCAATCACACTCACTAAACTTCAGAGATTCTTGGGCCTTGCCAATTTCTACCGCTGATTCGTGTTGGGATTCTCCCATATTGCATGGGCCCTCATCCAAATAACCAGGGGTGGTAATAAGGATAAATTTGAGTGGGGCTGATCCCAACAACAAGCGTTCAACAATTTGAAGCATTTATTGTGCTCATCCCTAGTCCTTTCATTACCATACCTGCAGCATCCCTTTGAGATCGAGACAAATGCTTCAGACTATGCGGTGGGTGTCGTTCTCACTCAGCACGGCCACCCCGTGGCCTATCATAGTGAGACACTATCAGATGTTGTCTGTAAGTACCCTACTTACAACAAAGAAATGTACTCCATTGTACAAGCCTACTGCCAGTGGAGACATTACATTTTTGAGAAGGAGACAGTCATCCACACTTATCATAAGCCACTGCAGTTCATGCAGACACAAGGAAAATTGCAGAATGATCACCATAAAAAATTGGTCCACATACTTGCAGCAATTCCACCTCAACATCAAGTATAAAAAAAGAAGCACCAATCGCGTCATTGATTGCCTCAACAGACCGCCAGTCATGCCACTCAACACGATGCTAGACTCCTGCAACCATGAGACCTCTGGATGGACCCAACTCTATGAGTCAGACACAGAGTTTGCCACCACCTACCAAATGTTGGGTGAAAATGCAGTTGTCAATAATTTCCATCTTTAGGATAGGTTGTTGTGTCATTTGGTCCATATCTATGTTCCATCAAGTGAGCGAGCAAAGATGATCTAGGAATCCCACTACAGTCGGGTGGTAGGACACTTTGGCATCGAAAAGATAGTGGCAATGCTACATAAACATTTATACTGGTCGAAACTTCGACAGGAGATTAGCAAGTATATCAGGTCTTACACTGCCTGCACTATTGCCAAACCAACCACTAAGAAACAGGGCATGTACACCCCTCTTCCTACTCCTGAAAGGCCATGGGAATCCATCTCAATGGACTACATGTCGGGCCTCCCATCCACCAAGCGGGGAAATGACTGTGTTTTTGTAGTTGTTGATCGCTTTTCTAAGATGGCGATTTTGGTTTCCTACAAGAAGAACATCACAGCAGAGGCCACTGCCAAGCTCTTCCTTGAATGAGTATGGGTACATTTTGGAATCCCACAAACCATTACTTTAGATCAGGACAGTTGATTTCTCAACACATTCTGGTCGATCCTTTGGTCACTGCTGAACACCAAGATCACCAAATCCATGGCCTTCCACCCCCAGACAGATGGCCAAACCAAGGTCGTAAATAGAATGATTGTGCATATCCTTCACATGTATAATTCAAAGCACCCTCACACATGGGATGATATCCTTCCCTATGTCCAACATAGCTACAATCGAGCCATGTATAGCTCAACCGGCCATAGCCCCTGTCAGTTGGGGTTGGGATTCCAACCATTGGGTCCCATAGATGTTTCACTTCCCCTTGCAGTCACCTCGACCGAATCATCTCATGCTCCAATGGAAGATGACAAAGCCAACTGGTTCATTGAGTAGATCCAACACATCCACCAACAGGTTCATGATATCCTACAGAAGTCCAATGACAAGTACAAGCAGTGTCATGATCAACATCGGGTGCCACATAAGTTTCAGGTGGGTGGAAAAGTTTGGCTTCAATTACAGAAAGAATGCCTTACAGGGTCCCATCGGAAGCTTCACCCACTCTGTTATGGTTCATACACCATCACCAAGTCTGTGGGGGATAATGCTTTTGAGCTCAACATTCCTCCTTTCCTTGGCATGCACTCAGTGTTCAACGTGGATCTCCTTCGCCCTTATTTCCCACCATTATTGGACACCTCATACGTAGCAGAGTAGTTAAAACCAATAGATCTCAACCCCAACTACATACAATAGGAATCCAATGATCAAATTGTGGACACACAGATCAAGGGCACTCTACAATAAAGGATCCAGCTTTATCGAGTCGTCAAAGCAGGGCATCTCCTGCACCAAGGCAAGTGGCTCACCCGAGGCCAAATTCAGCAGAAATTTCCTCATCTTATGGGGGAACTCAATGCAATGGAGACCATTTCTTCCTAAGGAGGGAGGATTGATCCAAGTGGATATCGGTGGCCACCCACCTTTTCCAACTGGCTCAAAACATTTTTCTGACAATTTTGGCAATTTACTATTTTTAGCGGTTTTAACTTACGAGGCCATTTTGAGGGACTAAATGAAGGTTTTTCAAGATCGAGCTTCTCGATTATGCCCAAAAACATGATAAAGTCTCCCAAATGAATCTCCTCGATGATACCTTTCCAACGGGCTATCATATTCCTAAAATGGATATCGTATGCAAAAGTTACGACCCGGGGAAGTTGATTTACTAACTTACCCAGACGGGGCCCACATGACTTTTGGCACTTCATCTCCTAGGGTTAGGTTTTTGGATGTCTAGGGTTTTGGGCATTCCTTTTTATTTTCAAAAGGCCTTCAGAGCCTCATTGTAAGCATCTTCGTGCAAATGAGCGCAGTTGTCACATCTCTTCTCAGATATAAGCCGCCACCATTCCAACAAGCTTGTTTCCGCTGCATTTTACAGTTTCAGCTTATTTCCTTATTGAATAGAAAACCAGTTGTAATGTATCTCTTTTATTTTGTGTTAAGCACTTGTTAATAATATGTAGTCATTTCATTCTACTCATAAAATATGGATCATACATAGACTGAATTCTTTCCTTAAATTGTTGAGAATGATCATTTTCTAATAGAGAACAAGCATCTGGTTGTTCTAAGAAATTAGCATCATAATTAAATGCATAATCATTATCATACTCAACATACTTAGGCACATCAAACACATATGCAATTTCATCAATCAAGAACATTGGGATGGTAACTTGCTCTCCAACAAGTTGATTTGCAAGTTCACTTTCATAACATTCTTCACTGAAAATTTCGAAAAAAATCATGGCAAAATCAACATTTTGCTCATGATGAAAAGACTTAAAATTCAAATCAGCAGCAAAATGTTTTGGGAAAGAAACTTGTGGATCAAAAAACTATTCATTATCCTCTACAAATACATCAGCATTAAAAACTTCAATAAAATGCATGATTTTATTAACACTCTGCTCAAAATTCATATGGGTTACTTTTTGTTCATGGTCACTCTCATGTTCTACAGCATCCAACTCCTCATTTCAAATCTGTTCTGAAATCTTCCCATAATCTTGAAGGTTATCTTCCACTTCTTGTGCATCATTAAACATTTTTTTCAAGGTAGCGGACCTCCTCTCCATCAGAAGAAAAGATAAGTCTAGATGGAAGGTTGATGCATAACACAACATAGCAGCAACTTTTGAAGGTTGGATCCTTTTAGGCATCCTATAGTACAAACTAGAAAACCTCCTACTGAACATAAAGACTGTTTCATTGCTCTGTATTTTCATGGCACTGAACTAAAAAAGGTATTTATTCAAGGACTTCCTCTCGCCCCAAAACTTTAAGAAAATCATCCCTCAATTCTTCCCATGAGCTGATGATCTTGGGATGTAAGTGTCTAAACCATTGTTTAGCATCTCCTTGCAAAGATTGAGCAAAGGCACTCATACAAACATCTTCATGCTCAATTTCAAATAAATCTACAAAATTCCCAAAAGCATGGATATGTTTCTCAGGTGTAGGGTTATCGGGTTCTCCATCAAATAGAGGTAGGTATTTATAGTGCTTTGGAGGAAAACCATGTAGAAGATGAGGTAATTTGATAGGCCTATATTTATCTGGGATCTTAGAGGGTTGAGGCTTAAGCACGTGAGATATGATATATACTTCGGTATCTTGAGGTTTATCAGATCGATCATGTACATCATGTGATTCAAATGGAAGATCTTGGCCAAAATCAAAATTACAAAGAGAATGTGTATTTATAGTTTTCAAAGAGGGGGAGTCAAATGCAGATTTCTAATCTTCATTAGAATGTAGTAGGTAAAGGAAAATTCTTTTAACATGTTTAGTAAAGGATAAGAGGTAATTGATGAAAACAAATAAAGCATCTTGAATAAAAGTTGTACTTTGATACCTGGATATTCGTCCTTTCATGTTTATGTGAGTAAGGATCGTCCTCTAGCGGAGTCTGTGAATTTGATTGAAGTATTGATCAGAGTTGCCAGGTGAATGGTACACAACCATCTTGTGTATGATTTTGATTCACCATCAGAAATCAAATCTAGATCTCTGTCGTTCTTTCCAAGGGAATATTTCACCTTCAATCCCCGGAAATGGTGCCAAAATGTTATCACTCTATAATTTCCCTTGGATGCGGGAGGAAAACCAGAAAGGTAACCACAGACCACTTTGGGCTTGGAATCTTGCCTTTCCAAACCATAAATAGCTCTCTCACTATATATCAATCTCAGTGGCCAGATATTAAATGGAGATAAAGTTTTAAGATGTGGTGGATGGCAGAGGTGAAAAATAATCCATTGGGCATGGAGTCTATTTTAAGGTAAGGGGAACTATCAGTGACTGGTGGTGGAATTATCAAGGAAGAAGAGGAAAGATAGTGGATGTTTTGAGTTATTAAAATTGTTGTAGTATGGGTGAGGGACATAAATCTAGAACCAAATGACTTTGGAGCATCAATCATGGGATGAATTCCAAAGCATTTCAGAGGAAAACATATGAAAGTACTCAACAAAGATGAAAACAGAGCATAGCAAATGAATTATGTAATCAGAAAATTGATGCTAAATACTAAATAAATTTAACATCAAATGGAGAAACATGAGACAAAACATATACATAAATACAAAGAGGACACAAAACTCAAAACCTTCCACGCAAGAATCTCTGGTAAGAGTAATTCTGGACTTCTGACTGATATTCCATTAAAACTCAAAATTACACAAGTGCTCAAACAGATGTCTCTTCTATGATTTTTTCCAACCTTTTGTACATTCATAATGATCCAATATAAAGGAAAAATCCATCCCTAAGCTAGAGAAGTCGAGCTTCAACCACCCTCCTTCAATTTTGGATTTGATTACATAATTATAGCAACACATTTAGAACTACCTGCTTGGAAATAGGAATCCATTTTCTAGAAAATAGGGGTCAAAGATAACATCATATCTCTCAAATCATTATATTTGTTACAAAATGGAGAGAGGCTTTTGTGAATGGGTGCATTATTGACAAAATCCTCTTTCATTTTTCCAATATTCCTCTCCAAAGTCTCGAGATCCATGCCCAAATAGAATGACTAAAATATGAAATCATTAAATGTTTAAATCTGAAAAACAGGTTGTAAATATCCATTCGAATCTTCCAAATCATGACACCTGTGAAGACATTGAGAGAGGTTTTTTGTGAATGGGCTTGTACTTGAAAAAATCCTCTGCAGTTTTCAAATATTATTTTCCATGAAAAACTAAGTTTGAAGTTGACTGCAAAAATAATCATTTCAAGAACTTGCACAACGAACTTGTGTAGTGAACTTGCAGAGCGAATTTCCTTTTGACATTTTCTTATATTGTTTGGCTTTGATTGATGGTCGAAGGTCACTAATTGATAGTTTGACGCTTGAGATTATGATAAGTGTCCCTAATACCACTTCATTACGCTTTCAAACACCATTTTATTCAACATCCTAATATATGTCAAATACTCGATTTCGACCCTTGAGCATATTATAGGACACTAACACTTTCCACAATCAGCATCTCTCATTGACTCTCAGAGTCTCTCCTTCGGAGTCCCTTCCCCATTGGTACTATCACTCACTCCTACTAGCTCTCTCCGATGAATGGTCAATATCTAACAATCTACATATCCAACGGTCGACGATGAAGGCAACCTTCTGAAGGCCTAAGCCCAAATAGGGACCTGTCCTTAACCCTTAACAAATTAGCTACCAACACGTGTCATTCCTGAGATCCTGTTGGCCTCTCTATTGGAACTACACGTCATTACAACATCACTCTTCCCCTTTCCTTACTTCCAAGTGTACAAGAGGGACCTGCAACTAATCGGCGTATGAGGCTTAATCTCTCTTTTACATCAATCAACGACTAGGATTAATTTCCCTCTCTTGATCTATTGCCTAGATCCCCTTCGAAGTTCTTCCTATCAGATTGTATCCCATCTGAGACACTCCAATGGAACCCATCTTATGGATGGTGAATATTTTCCCACACTCGAATCCAATTGTTAACAATGAAAGCGCATATTCAAAGGCTTGAGCTCGATAGGGACCCATTCCCAAATCCTTCGACCAATTATAGGTTGCCACCAAACATCCTTGGGTATGTAGACACTCCCCATCAGCATAACATCAACAAGATGTCACCTTCCCACTTAACCCTACTTAGACAAGACTCTACAGAGATATATGGTTGAGAATTGATCTCACCTTCTACTTCGATTTATGGTCCATATTGCACCTCGAGTCTTTCCCATCAAAGTGCTTTCAGTTCAGGATTCCAGGTTTATCTCGACTGTATCCTTCGACCAATGGTCTAGATATTTCAACCTCCAACCCTCCAACAGATCGAAAATTTTCTTTAACCTAGTTTTAAAACATGGGTTCTCCTCTGATTTAATAGTATGACTCAAAACTTAAACTCTAAGGGGTTTTCTTTCAAGATTTTTCTATGGATTTCCAAGCCTTAAGGGATTCTCAAGTTACTCCGAAGGCTACTAAGGCATTCTCTTTTCGCCAATTGGGTGATGGTTTATATCCTACAAACTTTCCATTTCATTGGTAGAGGGTTTCACAGGCTCAAATTCATTTGATTGCATGGGGTACTTCCCTTAGGCATTGAGGTATTTTGATACCCATCTCGAGGCACCCTTGGTTGTCCTCCCAATGCAATTTTTTTATGGCTTGCGAGCTTTACCATTCAGGGAATTGCAAGTTTCAGGAATAGTCTTACAGTTAGTCTTTCTCACACCTCTCAAAGGGATCAATCATTTATTCTTCTGACTCACTGGTCCCTACTTAAAACCATACATGGATTGTGAGTACTTTGATATGCCTAACCTATGCATTTTTCAACATGAACACATGCACATAATAAATGGATTCCTTTATGTTTATACAGTCATATATACTCATTGAAAACAACATTCATAGATATTAATCCTTCATGTTGTGTTATCATTGTTCAATTACTCAGACTTGCAATGAATCAACTAATCTATTCATCGGACCAGCTTATACTTCCTACAATACAAATACAAGTATTCATTCCTAACTCAAAGTTGAAGTACACATGGTATAGAATCAATTATCTATTACAAGTGGTGACCAACCAACTGATTGTGGGTATTTGCCTTTCCACCCAACCATAGGCTATGCATCCTCAGTCAGTTTTACTTCAGGCCACCCCCGTGCCAAGCCATGATACCACCAGGGAATTCTTTTGCACTTCCATTTCCTAGCTCGACCTCTTGAGGTTTTTCAGATGCTTCCCCCACATCAAGCTCAAGCCTTGTTCG
>JZKD02S1632172.1:19337-33808 GCA_000966675.3 Picea glauca | reverse complement strand
ATGGAATTTTACACTCCCTAACTCAAGATGCTATTGTGTGTTTTTGAGCTTTTGGAGAGTGTATCTCTCTTCCTACTCCAAAGCACTAGCCTAGCTAAATGTTGGTGTAAAAGAGACCTAGAAAAAAGTTACTAGATCAATTTTAATATTACGCAATGTTTTTAAAGGCTGTTGTTTACTCAAAGGTAACGGAAGTGAAACTCATGATGTATGACTCTGACCCAAATGATGCAATGATAATGATGAAATATAATCCTTTTCATTCCATGAATCCTATTTATGGGAGAGAGAGAACAGTTTCCGAATCAATCTCAATACTACAATGCAAATGCAATGCTCAATTTTCGTTCATATGTCAATGCAAACAATCATTTATCAGTGAGTTATTTCTATAGGTTTTTTTCAAAGCTTCAATAAACTCTAAAACTTGATTTTCATTGTTTTTTGAAAAAGAAAAAAACAAAATCTTGAAAGAAAACTTATGGTTCACTTTCCAAGAAGAACTCTGATTAATGAGAAAAGAAAATCAAAGCATCAGTAATCAAACAATGACAACCCAACCAAAACTTTCAACGAAAGTAAAAACAAAAGCAAACCAAGGAGTTCCTCAATGCAAATGAAAAATGTCCTTTCGCATCAAAAAGCAAACGAGAAACACCAAACACTCAACTCTCAACCAATCCCTAGTTCTCAGCCAGTCAGACACATTCAACTCCAAAATTCAGAGAGAAAGAAAATTCCAACAAGAGCCAAGAGATGAAAGTCAAGCTACAAAGGCAAGAAAAACCTAGAAACCCTAGATCAGTTCAAGCAAGCAAATTAAAACAAGAGATATGTAAGTTAAAGTTCCAATAAGTCAAAAAGGTGTAAATCAACAGGTCTGAGCAGTTGAAGAAGTCAAAACTTAATTTCAAAAATTTCAAAAAAATCTGTTCGCAATCCAGTAGTGGAACACAGTGCGAGAAGATAGTATTCTCGTAGGCCATCTTAAAGCAAGATGCGAACAGTTCGCACTGGAATATATATGCAGAGTGCGAACTTCCCTGATTCTCACAGGCTGTCAATGAACACAGTGCGAGAATTCCTGAAGATAATAATTTTTTTGAAAATACAAGCAAAATTCAAACTGGCTTATAGACCCAGAATGTCTCTCAGGATATCCTGAGGACTCAGACATTGACAAAACAGGAGAAAAAGGAAAATAGAGCAAATGGCCACAGAAAATTCAAAAATATAAAGAAAAAGGGAATAAGGTCCCCAGTGGAGTCGTCAATTTTGTTTTGGGATAAATCCGTGAGTGCAGACACAAACCGATCTCCCTAGATCCACCTGGATCTAGAACAAAACAGGACAGAATAATACACTTTCCCTAGATCTAGCCTATTGAATGAACTAAGAAGTAAGGATTATGGACATACCTTATGATCACTTTCCTTAAGTCTCTATTGTTCCAAGCTTTTCTCCAATGCTCTTGCACCGTCCAGATCACAACAGTACAAACCAATCGAAGTAAAGGTAGATTAATATATTCAATAGCTAGTCTATACATATGATCAAGGAGTTATGTAATAAAGTGACATCATCTTTATGGGAAAGGGACATATTACTGTATTAAATTACTTGAAAATGAAACTTACAACCTGAGCCTTGATTTCATAGGTCTCCTTTCGATGGCTCCTAGATCTGACACACACACTTGCTCATGCATGAAGAAAATCAACCACTTTTAATGATCTTGTTGTAGCATCAGTCCTCCATACAGTCTTGCACTAATTCTCCAATCAATCTCTTGCTAGCTTGATTCTAACTTGCTTAACCCTTTCCATGAGCAATCTTCTCAATATATAGGAGAAGATAGATTAGTTACTTGGATAGGAAATGATCCCAAGATATCTGGAATGCCGGCACTTGAATAACCATTCGAAGCCAACTCATGTTTCTAGAAGATTCCCTTCTAGAAGATTCAAGATCTTATCTTTTTACTTCATTTGGAACATGTTCGCACCCTAGCTATTAGTTACAGTGTGAGAGGTTCGCACTCTAGCTTAATGCAGCCTGCGAGAATTAGACATTCTCGCAGGCAGATATATAGGTAGCCTAAGAACATCCCTTAAAAGCATGATTTATGGAAGCAGACAAATGTAACTTTTCTCAGGAAAGTGTTCTTAGTGAAGAGCTTGATTTTCCATCATCGTGACATTATCATGACATCATCTCGATGACCAAAATTGTGGATAACACCTCTTCTCATTAACTATTTTTGCTTCATCTACAAGCTAGAGGAACTATGATCATTTCCTCTATATCATTCATCAAGTTTATTTGGGATGCTCACTACACACGAATCTTTGCTTCATGTTCTATCACTATTTTCCTCTAGTAGTATCATGGCCAATACTTTTAAGGCTTCACCCCACAGTCAGTTGTTGGCATTTACAATTTAGCAATAATACATTTACATTGTTTTCTACCATGGCATGGAAATCATTAAACATTATTAATTACAAGTTGGGGGAAACATTGGTGTTACAAACCACTCCCCCTGAAAGGAAAACCTCCCTCAGTGTTCTTTACATCTCAACAACATATTCCATGCCTTCATCTTTTGGTTGCTTTAGAAATTTTTGTCTCCTCTTCTTAGTCTGGTCCTTCCTAGACTCTTGGAATTTAGCACCTACCTATAACCATCTCAGACATAGAGCATATTAATTCACAATTTCATGCAGAAACATTTCATTTTTGTTCAAAATTCAAGAGTAATTTTGTTGATACCTATGTAGTTCGTGGATCTGCATCCATGTGGTTGTCTTCATTAGCCTTTCTCAGTGTTTCCATGACATACCAATTGTGTGCATGATCTGAATTCAGCAATTTACAAGAATCATTGAAGTTTCCTCTTCGTTGCGGTCACTCACCCTCCAAGATCAGGCTCAGTGTTATCGGGCTAATTGTTATCAGAATTTGGGCCATTGATCCTTGTAAAGACAAAGGATAGGTTTACATCATTAAACGTCATAAGGATGATGAAAATAATGTGTAACAGAGAGCCCCCCAAAGTATGAAGTTATAATAGAGTGATAGCCGAAATAATTTAAACATAGATCCCCCTATGGTTGCCAATTTTGTTATGGGACTTATCGATAAATGCGGACACAAATCAATCCCCCTAACTTCACTACGAAACTAGAACAAAACAAGACAATACACTAATCTTTCCTTAGATTTCAATTATCAAATGAGAAATGTATCTAGGACATACCTTTTAAATATCGAAGATCCGACTTCGTCAATGCAATCCAAGCTCCGTTGTAAGGCTTATGGAGAAATATATGCAAAGGATCACAAGCCAAAGAAGACAAAAACAATAGAGTCTACTTGATATGAAATTGTGTATGTGATCAAGGAATCATATAATATGGACAAATAAGATTCATATAGGAAAGAAAAGTGCATCTGTATTAAATAATAGAAAGAGAGATTACAACCAAATCCTTGATGTTGTAAGGTCCCTTCCAATAGTCCCTTGCTTCCCACACACTTCTGCTTCACAGATTCTGAGACTATAAGTCTGAAAATCACTCACAATCTATCTTGATAAAGCAAATCTCAAAGCCAATATACAAGCTCCAAAAACTCCAAGGTACAAAACCTAAGCTTTCCAACCAAATCAAGCTAACTTTCTCCATGAGATCTCCTCTCCTTTTATAAGGTGAAGAGGTTAAGATGATCCCACTAAATAAGAAAAGCGGGTAAGATCCAAACCAATCGAAGGCCACCTCACCATAGAATTTTCTCCTTCTAGAAGCATCGAGAAGATGCTCGTTTTTCCCACGTACGAAATTGTTGCACCCTAAGTATAGTGCAGCTTGCGGAGACGACACAGCATAGATTTAGAGCATAGGGTGATGATCAGGCATCACCGCACCCAATATATAGTGCAGCCTGCAATGACCTTCCTTAATAGGGTTTTTACAAAGGAAAATACAATTTCTTCTCTCAGGCAAAGTTATTCTCCCTTCTTTCTTCAGGAATTTGGGCCACTAATCCTTCTAAGGACAAAGGATAGGTTTACATCATTAATGGTCATAGGGATGATGAAAATAACATGTAACAGAGATCCCCCCAAAGTATGAAGTTAGAAGAGATTGATAGCCGAAATACTTTTTCAAGTGTGTGTAGGGAACAAGGAGCAATCGGTCGTAAACCTGCCAACAAACAAGGAAATACAGTACAATAATATATCATCACTGAGGTATGAATTCTCATACTCATAATACAAATGACTCAAAGAATAAATTTCGACATGCAAAGATCCATGTCAAGTAAGACAGGTCATGGCCACCAAACATACACTGTGGATCCATGCCAATATGACTCAAATATGAACATAGCCACCAAAAATACATTGTGGATCTATGTGTTAAAGACTCAAACTTGAACATAGCCACGAGACATACAATGTGGGTCTATGCACCAGTACAATCTTAATATAATCCAACGCAACCTGAATCTATCAGAAAAGATCCAGGGTCTTCATCTCCACCACTCTATAGTACGAATCTAGCCATGTGATTACAAGTGTTGAAGTCGAACATGATAGAAACCACCTGATTACCGGTCATTAATGAATATCATTAACAAGTGCAAGGGAAATCACGATTAATGTCAATTAATCCCAAGGTACTCTAGTACAATCCAACGAATGTGAATTAATGAGCTGAAGTCAAACACTCATTGGAATCTCCCGATCAGGGGTCAATAATGAAAACCCACTGTCAAAATCAAGGAAACCTACCATTGAGGCATGCAAGTTCCAAGGTACCAATTATTTTCTAATTCTAAATCCTGGATAACGAGTTGAAGTTGACAGGAAAAGACTCCTCATTGAAGGGCCTTAATGTATCCCCCATCAATGACACGAAACGAGTAACAAGATTTGAGGTAGATCAGAATAACAAGTGATTCAGGACTGACTCAAGGATGGTTGATGCAAAAGAAGGCTTAAGGACTACAGAAATGGCCGACGCAATAGAAGGATTTATGGGTTGAACTTCTCTTTGAACATATTGACGACACAACAACTATCTTGGAAACACTGACTCAACAACAGAGATCATAGACCAATTTGTAATCTTATAAAGGAGTATGATAGGGAGACAAGCGGATTTTCCAACATAAACACAAAGTGAGTGAAAGGGTGTCATGCTCAAAAGTTACTCTTCCATAGAATACAGGTTTAGACACATTTATTTCCCAATTTTTTCCCCACCATTTCTAGTGAGTACCTCTTTATTTTAACACAAGCTTGAGGAGGATAACATATGCTTGAACTGTAAGCTCATCCTTCGGACGAGTCCCTCGGAGTATGTTTAATGAACCCTAGGAAGGAGTGGTTCGGTCCCATATAAGCCTTTCAATGTTTGTTTTACGAGTCCAAAGAAAGAAACTCAGGGGTTTTTCATTTTTAGAGAGTCTGGAAAACACTTAAAGAGAACTACAAAAGTTCCTTATTCATAAGTTAAATCGATAAGACCAAAAAAGTGATAACCTATCACTCATCAAGTGTTTTCTTCAAATACTTTTACGAGTGTGAAAATAACAAGGTTGCTCGGCAATATTTTCATGTTTAGAGAGTCTGAAAATAGCTTAAAGGGAACTCCAGGGGGTTCCTTTTTCGTATAACCTTTACGAGTCTGAAAAAGTGATAAAAGTTTACTCAGTTACATTATCATTGATTTATGAGCATGAGAAATAACAAAGACTAAGCTCGGGATTTTTTTCATTTTTACGCAAGATTAAAACAAAAAAAAACCATGCTTGGGATAGATTTTATTTTTACACGAGATTAAAAACTAAACAAAACTATGCTTGGACCTGGTTTCATTTTTACACAAGATCAAACCAAAGGAATCTATGCTTGAGGTAGGTGGTTTCATTTTTACATAAGCTCGAACCAGAGGAAAATATGCTTGCGACTTCCCAACGCATGGTTCACGAATTCACATGATCGGTACTTAGCCCCCGGCTTAAGAAGCTAGCGGCTCAAATTTAGAATGAAGTCCAGAGGCTAGAAGCAAATGCCCCCCAAGCTTCGTTTCATCCAACTGCAAAGGATAATGAAATGAAGCTTCAAATACTAGACAAAGGACTTGACTCAAATAGAGAGGGGGAACAAACCATTTAATTTCTTAATGAGCTTGACACAGGAACAAGAACTGTGCTCGAGAATCCAGGTTCAATCCCTAGACCTCTATTTCATTTTTTAACGAGCTTGACACAAAAACAAGAACTATGCTCATAAGAATTATTTCATTTTTTAACGAGGTTGCTACAGAGAAGTGGAAATTATCCTCACAACTGGTTTCATATTTTAATGAGCTTGAAATCAAAAAACCATGCTCAAATATGGTTTCATTTTTTAATGAGCTTGAAATCAGAAAACCATGCTCAAAGCTGGTTTCATTTTTTAATGAGCTTGAAATCATAAAACCATGCTCAAAACTGGCCTTCTTGATCACGACTTCCAAGAGGATAGTGCTCTGTAAGGACACCATGTCAAGGGACAAAACTCAGTCATGGCCTCCAAGAGATCTTCACTCGATTGAAAAAACACACTCTGGAAGGAACACATGTCGAGGGTCGCGATAGGAGTAAGAAGATAAGGCTCCAATAGCCCTACCAAAGAGATGACCATGTCAACTACCGGATCCAAGTCATAAGAGACTGAGCTTACAGTGAGAGGCTCATCTTTATTGGCAGTTGAAGGCATGGGAGACAACGCCACATAATTGACATGTGGCGGGGGTGATACCGACTGCATATATGAGTCGTTCAGGGAAGTCATCGAGTTGACGGTCAAATCAAAACCAATGAACAAAAGTTCATCAATAGTCACCACTCGTCCATCATGCCGGGAAAGATATCACACAAAAAAGAGTGGACACAATAGCTTTCATGGCATAGACATAGTCTCGCCCAAGGAGTAAATCGAAATCCAAGGGGTCTTGGAATACCATGATGTCAATAAAAATAGTTTTCCCTCCCAAATTTACGGGAAACTGAGGAAGGACCCCTAAAGGTTGACTGGTTCTTCTATTAAAAGTGAACAGAGTCTGGATAACCGACACAAGTTCAGGATAACTCAAAGCTTGCCATGCAATAGAGGACAAAATACTAATGGATGAACTTTCGTCTATCAACGTCTGAGGAACGTCCCGACCACAAACTTGTAATGTGATATTGAAAGGAATGTGAGAGGGAAGACGAGGTCCAGTTAGTACACCCTAATAAAAAAGGATGGACTCATTACTTGGAGGGGGTTCTATGGGAGAAGGAGAATGCCCCCTAGCACGATAGTGTTTGTATCAATAAGAAAAACTTGTGCAGTATCAGGTTTACTCTTGGTCAAGAGAGTAGGATCAACTGATAATGACATCAAATCGACCACTTGGCTTTCATTATCCAAAGGGATAATAGGGTCGACATGTGGAAACGGATCGACCACTAGGCTTTCACTCTCTATCGGGAGGGTGGGTTCAACCGAGGATGGAATCGGATCGACCACTTTGTCAACAGGATCAACTAAGGACATGACCATATTGACTACATGATCAACTGGACTTATCGATGAAGGGACCAGATTGATCATTCCATCAACTACAAGTAGGTCGAGAGTAAACGTGTGATAAGCAGCTGGAAGTTAAGGTTTTGAAATAGTCATGTATTCCAGTAATTTCGAGGCTTCATACATACGAGGGAAAAGGTGAGTTTGATGACTCCTTCTACATAACATACATGGTAACTTGACTCTACTTTTCTTCTTCCCAACGGTATCTTGACTAGTTGAAGGGAGGTCATCAGCATGTTGTTCAGAGGCTGATGACATGGGTTGGCGAGGGTGTGTAGACTATGCTTCTATAACCTTGGATAGACCAGGGAAATCCTTAAGAAGATGGCTACCCTTACAAATCCTACAAGGGTACTTAGGCTTACAAGTTGTTTGGGTGATATTGGCATCATCAACACTCCCAGCACGATCAATAGTAATTGGTTGCTTTCCAACATGTTCGGCAGTGGTTGGAAGTTTGGACCCTTGTTTATTTTTCTTCTTCTTCTTCTTCCTTTTCTTCTTCCTTTTATCCACTGGGTTACTAGCTGCAAAGCTTGCACTCAGCAAAGAAGATGAAACAGAAGAAGACATTGCAAGTGAAGAAGGTGAAGAAGATCTTACTGGTGAAGAAGGTGAATGATCAACATGAGGTTGATGTTCTTGGGGAAAAGTGCTTACAACATAATCACTAGATGCATTTGGGATTACCTGAGTGGAAAACAACGATACCGGTAATACAATTGTGAGACCTGGAAGCCTCAAAGTAGCGATATGAGGATGACCAATGTTTTTGTAAGAAGGAAAAAAAAAGGTTCCCCCGGTAAATGGGTTCCTTCGTTGGTCGTTTCGGGAACTGGCATCATTAAAACAAAAATCCAATCTAGAGTCCGCTAGGGAAAACAAACAGCACATGCTAAAAATCTAGGAAGCAAGCAAACAAACAAAACCTTCTCACAATGAACACACTAGTTGGTGATGAAATCCAACGTCGCAAGAACAAAGTAAGAAGGGGTCGAGATAGAGCGGGTGGAAAAGTTACGTTGACGACTTACTTAACGGACTTACACCCTGGTGAAATCTCCCACACATAAACATGGGTATACCCTCCAAGGACCCTGAGTGAGTCTGCCAACGTTGATTCTAGGTACCGGGAAGAATTTCCCCTCCACGGTCACCTTGTGTAAAGACCCTAAAGAGATAGGCTACTAAGGTTACCAACTACAATAGTGATGCCTTGGGAAATAGTCGACAATCTGATCCACATGCAAAGGCAGGGTATCTAGCCCGAAATGAACTCGAGAGGCTCCCACACATAATCATGGGTATACCTTCAAGTGACCCCTAATAATACGTGCAATATCTACACCAAGACCAACAAAGCAAGGTGAGTAACTCTGCCAGTCCCAATGCAACCTCGTGATTGACCCTTGTGTGAGAAGGGCTTCCCAGGACAAAATGTAGCAAGTGGATTTGAACTCTCCCTATCACAAGATACTATGTTTGTTTGCATATTTGGAAAGTTATCTTTCACACCTATTCCAAAGCCCTACAACTAATCTAATGTAGGTTTGCTACCAGAAAATATAAAAATGTCTAATCAGTTTTTATAAGCACTTTTATTTTTAAGGTTGTTGTTACTCAAGAGGAAAATGGCATAGACTAGATGATGTTTTGACCGACTCTAAACAATGCAAAGAAATAAGAATGCAAATATTTCACTTCGATGAAAGCTATATTACGAGAAGGAGAAAACATTTATCATTCCCAGATGCACAATTTCCCAAAATCTTATTAAACTCATCAATATCAAGAACTTCAAGAAATGAGCCTAAGAGACTGTACACCAAGGGAATTTTTTTTAAGAATTCAAGACCAAAAATGTCAAAAACCATGCAATTGTGCTACTTCAAATGCAAGGATGCCCCCAATCTGATGCAAAGCAAGAAATTACAATTTTTTTGTTTCAAAGATAGCTAAAAACAATAGCAAATCTCTATAAAACAAAGCAACCCAAACAAATTTTCTCTTTTAACACGAACTATTCAATAAAAGAAAAAGAAGTTCTTTCACCAAACAATTCTAAAGAAAAAACATTGCTTTGTAACTGAAAGACACTAAAAGCAAGAGATCAAATCTTTCAAAAGCAAACAAGCTAAAACAAGGCAAAGAAGGCTAAAAGAAGATTCAAAGATGTCAAGCAAATTGTAAAAAGACCATAATCAATCTCAAAAATTCACCCCAAAGCTAAATCACAGATCTGGGAAAGAAGAAAAATTTGACTGTCTCGCCAAAAACATTATACAGGAATCGTCGCAAGCAGGGGTAACTACACAGTGTGACAATCAAGGATCGTCACAGACAGGGTTAACTACATAGTGTGGCATCGTCACATTGGTTCCCACAGACAAGATGCGACATTTTCTGAACATACAAAGGTTTTACAGGGATCGTCGCAGGCTATAAAAAGATGGGGTGTGATGATGATTGAAAACATAAGAAAAAATAAAAACAGACAGTATTTCCAAATGAATTTTCAAGAACAAAGAGTCAACATGGATCACCCAATGACTCGGCAAATAGAACCTAGGAAATCAAAGTAAGAAATCAAGACAAACGAGGAAAAAAATATGTTCCCTAGTGGAGTCGCCAATTTTTTTATCGGGCTAATTGTTAAGTGCGGACATAAATCAATCCCCCTAGCTTCACTACGAAACTAGAACAAAACAATACAGTACACTACTATTTCCTTAGATTTCATTTATCAAATGAGAAATGTATCTAGGACATACCTTTTAAATATCAAAGATCTGACTTCGCCAATGCAATCCAAGCTCCGTCGTAAGGGTTATGGAGAAATATCTGCAAAGGAACACAATCCAACGAAGATAAGAATAACAAAGTCTACTTGATATGAAGCTATGTATGTGATCAAGGAATCATACAATATGGACAAATAAGATTCATATAGGAAAGAAAAGTGCATCTGTATTAAATAATAGAAAGAGAGATTGCAACCAAAGCCTTGATGTTGTAAGGTCCCTTCCAATAGTCCCTTGCTTCCCACACACTTCTGCTTCATGGATTTTAAGACTATAGATTTGAAAATCACTCACAATCTATCTTGACAAAGAAAAGCTCAAAGCCAATATACAAGCTCCAAAAATTCCAAGGTACAAAACCCAAGATTTCCAACCCAATCAAGCTAACTTTCTCCATGAGAGCTCCTCTCCTTTTATAAGTTGAAGAGGATAAGGTGAGGAAGTTAGGATGATCCCACTAAATCAAAAAAGCGAGTAAGATCCAAACCGATCGGAGGCCACCTCACCATAGAAGTTTCTCCTTCTAGAAGCATCGAGAAGATGCTCGTTTTTCCCACATACAAAAATCGTCGCACCCTAAGTATAGTGCAGCCTACAGAGATGTTGCAGCCTAGATTTAGAGAAGGGGGAAACGATCAGGCATCGTCACACCCTATATATAGTGTAGCCTGCGACGACCTTCCTTAATAGGGTTTTTACAAAGGAAAATACAATTTCTTCTCTCAGGCAAAGTTCTTCTCCCTTCTTTGTTCAGGAATTTGGGCCACTGATCCTTCTAAAGACAAAGGATAGGTTTACATCATTTACGGTCATAGGGATGACAAAAAATAATCTGTAACACTCAGGTATCCCCTTCTCTGTTGTGTAGTCCCTTTGGAAATCCATCTTGCTTGTCAAGGCTCTCTCGCACGAGAATATTTTTGGAGACTTCATTGAGTCTTTCAACCAAGGAGTCCCTCTGAATTGCTCTATCGAGGCATCCCTCTGGCATGTGTTACCACAACACAACATTTTTTATGGAGATCATGGATTATCATAGGGATCCCATGTCACAACAATAGCCTTTTTTCTTCTTCTCATAACAGTTTTGGCTCTCTTACAATCAGCAGGCATTGTTCTTCCTTATGGGCTTGCATTACTTCTATACCCATAACCCTTATTCCTACAATTTCAACTTCAATATGTGAAACAAATTGTTAGTTTCCTTATATATTTGCATTGCACCTTTACAATGGCATCACAAGCAATTCTTGAATTGTGCATACTAACAAACAAATCATTTTTATCTATTCATGATATAAAGTAAAAGAAAACATCATTTTCTTACACATATATCATCTTAGCATGCCAACTTTTCCAAATGCAATTCAACATTAAGTAAATTTCAATGTGTTTGTGCCCATGGTCACATTGACACACAATTCGCCCTTGCATTGAATTCAGTTTACTGCATTTTTATATTAGGCACTTTGTCATTGTGTGTTGGGTCTCAGCCAACCTATCACCTCATATATTGTCTATCCACATTCATTATTACAACATAACTATATGTTTCTTCTTTAAGTTGATCATGACTTCAAACCAACATTCATTTTATGAAATGAAAATTTCATATGAATGCATTCAAGCATTATTTCTTCACTGGTAACCAGGGTGCCAACATTTCAGGCCACCCAATTTCTTTCTTTAACATTGTTACATTCTAGTAGAATATTGGAAGGTCCTTCTTCCATAATGGACATTCCACTACCCACCCTCTCATGCAGACATGCATTTCCACAATATATTTAATTCTATGTGTCACTTATGAGCACTTTTGTTCCCAGCCACTCCTTGATTGGTCAATGTATTCATGACATATTCGTTCATGAATTTCTCTTGAAAGGATCTTAATCATTCTTGATTGTCAGAGGTTTATACCTCTATCCTCCAGGTTCTTCTTCCTGAATTCACACCTTTCTTAGGTATCAATGGCATATAATAGCCACTCAAAATCATTTTCATATCTTTAAAATAACAAAAATATTTCAGAAGGGATTCTTACCCAATTCCTTTTAAATTTTCATGTCACCTGGGCATGATACTTTTATACTAGTTTTGGCTACCAGCACCCCTTTTGATATTACCTTCTTAGTGGTGCTTCATGGGGAATACTAAGGTACTTTCATCAACCTTTCCAATCAACATCCTTCTTACATTTATCCACTACAAGAGGTGATCCATCATTGACAGTTGTACTTTCCCAATAGCTCCAATCATTTCCTACACAGAACATGCATCATTACATTTATAGTTTTACATCAGTTGTCATCTTAAATTAAAATGCATGTGATGTAGTATTTAATCAGCAAACAATTTCATATGTGTCCTAGCATCTCACTCCATTATGTTATTCACAACATTTTTCTGAGTGCAAACATAATCAAACTTTCACTTGTGCATACACAATTATCAACATTCTCATTCTAGAAGCATTTACACAACCAACTTTTCAATCCTCTCATTCTAGAGAAACACCATAAACAAGAAGAAAGGAGTCAAGGGACTCTTTCCTTTTTCCAATTCCTTCTGCACATCCTAGGACTTTCAACCCAGCTGAATTAATTTCGAGGCTTCGCTCCCTTTGTACAACATGTCTTAACCAAGATCATCTAATTAAATGTATTTGTCAACTTTGTATTTCATTTACCAGCTACACTTATTCTCATGGTTTCTCTGTTAAAGCATACAACTCTATCTCATTATTTGGAATTTGATAGTGAGAAAAGTATTAATCATTTTCTCCTTCTTTTGCTCCTATAATTTATCCCTCCTGGTGTTATAACCCTAAATTTCACCACACATGCTTACCTGGCATCAGGCCAACTCATATCCCTTCTTTGCCAAAACACTGTTGAACAACTCTTTGGAAAATCCTCTTGAATAAAGGCCCATGCATCCTAATCCATTACAACACACGTGTACATGTTGGTTGACCCAAAACATCCCGCGTGGATCAACAAAAGCATGAAAAAAGAAAAGTTGCCAACGGAACAAAAAGCTATGGGTGAGTTAACTGAAACTCCCGGCCATGCATGGCCGAGGGTTCATCCAAATACCTAGCTCCTTCTAGCCTATAAAATAAGGGGTAGGAGTACCATTTGGAAGAGGAAGAATATAGCAAAGAAACTCTGCCCATTTATGTATTCCCATTGTCCCAACCCTTTAGCCTTTCCTTATGTCAAAGGAGATTCAAAGAAAATTAGTTGAAGGACAGAAGAAGAGGAGCCCAGGATCAGGTTCGAGGAGCGGTGGTCGGTCTCAGTTGTTGTAAGTTGACTCATTTTAAGTAATAAAGAGAATGCTTTTCCCATCCCAATTCATGAACTGTTTATAGTTTGATCAGTATATACTTTGATTTCTAACCCGTTAGTATATAAGTAGTATGCATGCATAGTTGTTGCTTGTCTTGAATGCAGATCATCTTTGGAAGGAGTATTGTGAACAAGTAATCAAGCTCAACGGAGGATCAACATCAAACGTCGGGAACAAGGTAGGTTGATATTTCCATGCATTTACTAAGAAAAGGGGATTTAAATCTAGGGATGAAGGTAGAAAGTAATTTCTATTCGGTCATATCTGTATGCAAAGTCTGAACTCTATTTGCTAGTCTGTAGGGTGTTTTTCCCCAACAACAGAATTGGCGACCATATTGGGGGAAATCTCTAGGGTTCCTGCAATTTTATTTAGTTTTTGGGTAGTTTAAAGACTAGTTTTTATTGCTTGTCTTTTCTTTTCGTTTTTGTAAGGTCTGAGCTAGCAGGGAGTCTGGTTTTCCATACCAACTTTCCCTGACTTTTGTTTGACTATGTTTTTCGGGACCCACAGAGGTACACGCGGCCTACACGCATGTACCCATGCCATATCCTCTTACAGCCCATGTGTGAACGCTAGCTGTAGAGGTAGCAGTAGCATGTAGAGTTCAGAGAACCTCAAAGGCAGTCATCCTCTTCCCTGTCAGAATCACACATTCTCAGGGGGTTTTCTGGAATTCTGTCTAAGTC